>VWZN01020935.1:409504-429026 GCA_013396955.1 Regulus satrapa | reverse complement strand
GCTTTGGAGACAAAAAAAACCCCGCATATTCTTTCTTTTTGTTAAGATGTACAGGATTTCATTAACATGAAATATTAAGGATATGAAGGTTTGTTTTTTTTTCTTAATGAAAACACAGTAAGTCATTGTAGATTGAAATGTGACATTCAAACATTTTGCTCCATTTGGGCATATTACATACACTTCTAAATTAATTGGGACAGAGAAGAAAATTCAATTTGTCTTTTGTTTAATCAATTATGAGATTCTCATTAAAAAATTAGGACTATAAAATGGAAGGGATTACCTTTTATACCACAGTATAAATATATATAGAAACACTAGATAATTCTTTCATTCAGTGTTTTAGTTTACATGCATATAAAGAGGCTTAAATACAAACCAGACATTGGATAAACAGAGATACATTGTTTTCATTTGGTTTCATGCCCATCCAACGCAGGAAGTAAAACAGAATTTGATGTCAGAATTCTAAAAGCTCACTAGGAGCCTGCAAGTCAGTGAACTAATCTAGCATCAGCACATAGTCCCAAGAAAATAAAGCACTCTCTGGGGCAGTGACACTGCCACCATCCTATTCACTATTTTGAGACATTACATTTTAACCCGCTGTAAATCACTCAGTAGCACCAGCAGACCTATTGAGAACTTGCTATGGAAAACCTATGGTGTACCAAGTTGCAGTACAAGGAATTCAGGATAGACACTGAGTCTTCTCTTGGCTGAAAAACACATGAACTAGATAACTGAATTTTCATGAGCGGGGAACTACGAGGCACAGTAGTAGCCCAAGCTGAACCCAGCAAAAAAAGTTCATTTTGAAGTAGGTGCTAGCAACTTTAATTGGATCTTCATATAAAAATGATTTTTGATAAAAGAAGTGCCAAAACCATGTGTATTCTGGTGCTGTTAATCAGCACAGTGTAGGAAAAATAAACGCATCCATATGGAAAATTTACCTCTCTGCCTCATTGTTCTTTCAGCATTACTGAATGTTAAAAGAGTTAAGAGCGTTAAGGCCAAGACCAGCTTCCAAATAGGCAGAGAGTTAATCAGGAAAGATAATAAAGGAGGAGGATTTATTTTAGTTTTTTCATCAGCTTTGCACCTTTTGGCTCACTGTCACCTCTTGTCCATGTAACAGTGTTGCATGGACAGCCGTCCCATTCTTTTAACCCAGATCACTTTTAACCCAGGCTTTTATCCCAGCCCTTTATCAAAACCATCACTGAAAAGAAAAACCCAGCCCTACTACTTTGTTAAGAACATACAATTATTTTGTTACCATGGTAAATTTTATAATTGCGTATGGATCATAAACACAGAAATATAGCCATTAAATACACACTAGCATCTCACTCTATCAAAGTTTCAGCTGTATTATTAATTTCTCATGAGCACTATCAAGAAGTGTTAGGTTTTGCCTAGAGAATAGAAGGTCTTCTGAAAGCTGAAGAGCACAAACCTTTCTTGCCTTCTAACCACTCTACAGTCAATGCAGGATGGTTGCCAAAGCAGATGAAAAGAAGTATGTGCATGAAAAACCTCCAAGGTAAAGTCATCTATGGTGACCCAGATGGTAAAAGACCTTTAGCTAGAGACAGTGCCGCTGTACACAAAAATAATCCTCTCCCTGATACTAGCTTTAATCATAGTTGGGGTAACAGGAAGGTACTGGTAGCTTTTGAAAGTGTCATCACATTAAAAATACAATGTATGCTGGAATAAGGCACTTGACGCTGATATTCATATTGTAGCAGAGGACTATCATGATAGTTTCTGGTGTACTATTAGGAAGGCTACTGAAGCCATTTTTTCCTGTAACTGCAGGTCTGGACTGCATTTATACGAGCTGAGAGAATCATTGTCTCTTGCAATCACTGATAAGTGTGCTTTGCCTGAAAACACTTCACATTCTGTTTAAAAGAAGAGCACAACAGATGGTGGGGTGGAAAGAAGCAGAGCTCAAGAGAAATGGGTATACTGAGAAAAGCTCTTAAAAATTATCTTCAAGTATCTCTGACTTTAAGAAGACTGAAAGAGTTCTATACATCACACAGACCCTAGTTTAGGTTTTCCTCAGTATTAAAATTGCTAGAATTCTACAGCTTTCTCTTTCCTTTACTTCATCCCCACCAAACTGAAAGATTTTCTATGCTCACTGGAGAAAATTCTAAAAAACTTACGAAACTTCAGTTAACTTTCTGCAGTCAGATGCCCTGGCCCAAGTCTAAGGGTGCAAAAATTCCAGCACAGATTGTTGAGAGTGCCTGAGAGAAATCAGTTGCTCTTGCATTTTGGTTTGGTTAAATGCAGCAGGGAGAAACAGCCGTACCTTTTCCTTCATCCCATTTACCCTCATATTTGAGACACTACAGACATCTGACAGTGAAAACATGAAAAGCAAGCAACATTCTAAACAGGCTGCAGTTTGCACCTTTTTACATTTAAAATTATTAAAAAGAAGGAAACTGGCATCTGTAGCACATATGACATTTCTCTTTGATCAGTGCATGAAAACCCTTTCCTGTAAAAGTTAAACATTAAAAACACATCAGGACAGGAAAACCACTGCAATCCCAGAGAGATAACTGCAGGAATGAAGGTTGTTGGTCCTATTGGGTTTACATAATCCATAGTTTGTTTTCCTCTGAGAAAATAAATAAAGGCATTAAGTATGTAATTTGCTTTTTAAAATTGTGTTTGGAGTGATTTTTTTTTTTGTTTGGGGGGGGGGGGGTGTTTTGTTTTTAAATTTGGTTTTGGTTTTGGTTTTGGTTTTGTTCTGTTTTTGTTTTTAGTTTTACCGATTGGGTATGTCTATTAACTGCAGTGTAATTCTCATCCAGTTTTACTTCCAGTTATTATGAGTGAATTTTGTCATTCTGGCTTTTGATCTACATAACTTTGCTTTGATGGGCTGGGTGAGTGCTGCGATCTATTGTTTCCCTGATGACCCAGGACTGGTAAGATGCAGATTCTGCAGAGGTGGGGCTTTTTATCCTTCCAGCTTCCTCTCTCCCAATAAGGCTGGCAGTGTAAAACTACCTCCTTGTCCTAGGGGAGGTATCCCAGACTCACAGGTAAGCTGGAAGGTGCTCCTCTCTTCTGATTGGAAAAACTGCATCCAACAATGTAAATCTTCCCCCACACCCCCAGCAAAATATCAGTAGGTGTGGATGTATATAATCCATCAAACTCTTTGTTATGCTACGCCCATCCTCCGTGGTTCAAGACTGCCACAATCACTTCAGCCATGGACATTGAAATAACAACTACCACGTTCTTCTTATTGCCGGATCAATGGGTGGTGATACCTTTTCTATCCTCTATCTACCCTTGTTCTTTCCACCTCTTTCTTTTCCTTGTATATTTTCTTCATTATATTTTTTTAAGAAAAAGGAACAAGATGGCTATATGCCTCCCTTAAGTTGCCACCAAATTGATTTAAAAATAAATCCTGTTCATATATATATCTTGTTGCGTCAGTGCCACTCCAAGGGATTTATTAAGGAGAATCTCAATTGCCCTGTCTCAGAGGTTGTAACATGGTGCTTACAGGCTGATATGGGAGAAGCAAATTTTTCCCTGAAGTTGATGCAGAACACCATGATTAGGATATCATTAGAGTTTTTTCTTGTTTTGTTTTCTTTTGTTTTTATGAAGATGATTAGGATATCATTAGAGTTTTTTTCTTGTTTTGTTTTCTTTTGTTTTTTCCCTTTGCAGACAAGGGAATCAAACCTACTTTCTTCATGTAGAATCATAGGGTAGCTTAGGTTACTAGTTCAAAGATCAACTCCAGTCATTAACCAGCACTGCCAGGACCAACACTAATCACATTCCTAAGCACCACATCTACATGAGTTTTGCACAATTTCTGGACCCTTCACCTAGTTCTGTTGCCCTTCTCACGCTTTAGCACCTCAAAGTAATCCTTGAACTCAGGAGCCCAAAACTTGACACAGGATTTGAGGTGTGGCCTCACCAGTGCTAACTGCAGGGCCCTGCCCTGCTTCTCCTAGACACACCATTGCTGGTCCAGGCCAGGATGCCATTTGTTTTCTTGGCCACCTGGGCACACCTGGCTCATGCTCAGCCATTCTCGACTGGGACCCCTGGGGCTTTTTCCACCAAGCCTGTGGTCTATGCCCATGGTTATGGATACAGCTCACTGCCAATTTATTTAGCCTCTCTTAAATAAGAGGCTGAGAGAAAAAGAACAAAAGGAAAAAGGACAGTCACCTATGTGGTATGTTTTTTGGAACTTTCTCATAGTTCTTCATTGATTCTTTCACTTCATTATTAACCAGACCATGTATTCCCCCACATAACTTTTGCAGGAGGAAAATATCACCATTAAATAGGTCCAGTTTCATAATGCTCATCTCAAGGAAGTGAAATTTCTGGGTTATCTGTGTGAAAGAATTTGTGTACTCAAGACTGCACCACCACAGGATTGCCCCACCACACATCCCATCCCAGCAACACAACCCACCACTCCTCAAGTTACAAACATTTACACCTTCATGGCAAAGAGTCCCTGCTGTCCAAAAGATCCCACTTGGTAATAATACTGGGATGTTTATTGCAAGGATGTGGTTTTAATTCATCAATTTTGATTTCTCAGCCAATGCAGCAATTAATGTGGTAAGTTCAGTGTGACCAAATGTCCATGTACCTGTTAGGATCATTTACTTGCTGTGAGATAGGACCAGGAGACAATAGCCTAAAACTTCAAAAGGAATTAAGAAAACTATTGACAGACTTCACAGAATTATGAGAATCAAGACAAAATATGGAAAATACAATTAAAAACCTTGAATAAATCCTCCCTGGATGATTAGCCCAAAGTGATGCTAAGGGCTGGAAGTATCTTAAAATGGCAGGAGAGAGGAAAGCGACCTTACTGCCTGAAAGATCCATGTCTTTCTTTCCACCCTCTCATACCTCCCTCAGTGGTATCAGTGCAGGACACCTATGGTACATAGCCCAAATTACAATTCAGGAATTGAATTTGACCCTGCTGCAGCAACACAACAGCTCAAAAGTTCTGGCTTTCTGTGGACATACTAGCTCCATGTGAGTCATCCTATAGTGCGAGCATAAATGATTAGCAGGAGGATCTGAGTCCTGTATCTGCCTGCCCATATTGCTATTTCCTATACATCATACTTACTGCAGCAAATACCACTTTTTCTCTTCATATTGGACACTCCAATTCTATGTTGCTTCTCCAGAAGAAAAGGTTGTTTACCACTACCCCCCCCCCAACAAAACTAAACAAAATAAAAGCCCTCACACCCCAGTAGTTTGTAAGTTAAAAAACCCAAATGAAATACACTTGTGAAAAAGAACTCTTCATAATGAAAGTCAATTAAACCTGCATTACATCAGTAACAGTTGACCTTGCAGTATCATATTTATCATATTTATCGCATTTATCAACTGCCCTGGGACACCAGACTTCAAGAAATAGCACCTTCACCAATGAAAACTGCCTCAATCAGTGAACTGCATCTGCTTATTTTTGTCTAAAAGCAGCCATGGTTAATGGCACAATGTATCAGTAGTATGAAAATTCAAATGACTGCACACATCAGGGAATATTAAATCACACAAGTCAGATTTTATGTTCTCTAAAGAAGGTTCCAACCTCTCCAGTGTTCCAGATAAGATTAGTACTATTACAAATAGGAGAAAATTTATTGACTTTTTCAGAGATTATTGTCTTGGAACTTTAATGCCATGGAAAGAATAACTTAAAATAATCCTGACCTTTTTTTGGTGTAGGTCAACACCTTTTTTTATCCACTCTTCTGACCACTATTAACAGATACCTCACTATTTTGAGGTATCCAGGCTGTCCCAAAATGTCTAATGAAATAATAGAAATGAGGAAGCAGTAAATGTACTGCTACACTGGGTAGGTCTAAAAATATTGACATTTTAATTACATATTGTGGGTAATAGAAATATATTACTGTTTAATATTCTAAGAGATAGTCAAATTGAAGTGTACTAATTTAAATTTTTGCTGTTGTTTTGATATTTCAAAGGAGATTGTTAGCAATGTGTAGTCATTAAGTTTAGTCAAGAGGTAAAACAAATATAATACACACTAATTCAATAATACCACTTGAACTACCCATTTAATTAATATTCTGATCATAAAATGAGCTAAGATAGAGAAAGGAACACCTCTGCAGGACTGAGCTTTCTGTTTCAACTGAAGGTTATCACTAGAGAACTGCAGAGTGGGAAGGAATAGACACACAACCATAAGCAAAAATTATATCCTACAGGGAGAGATTTACATTCAGGATGAAGTGTAAAGCAAAGCAAATAGCTATTAATTTTTCTTAATTAATGATTACTGCATGAAATTTATATGTCAAGTCAAAAGACTGGTTGGACACCAAGTGCCCACCAAAACTGGTATGTCTCTCCCCTCCTTAGCTGGGCAGAAGGGAGAAAATATAATGAAAGTTTTGGGTGTTGAAATAAAAACAGTGATGGGTCACTCACCAATTATCATCACAAGTAAATTTAATCAGAAAAGTATAATAAGAAATAAAATCCAAATTTTAAACACCTTTTTCCCAGCCTTCCCTTCTTCCCTGGCACAACTTCAGCCCAAATTTTCTAACCTTTCTTTTTCAGCACCCGCGGTGGATATGAACAGGGGCTGTGGTCAGTTCATGTCATCTCTGCTGCTCCTTCTTTCTCTTCCTCTTTCCCTGCTCCAGTGTGGGATCCCTTCCACTGGAGAAAGTCCTCCATGAACTTTTCCAAAGTAAGTCCTTCCTGAAGTTCTTCACAAACTGCATGTGCTCCAGAATGAGCTTCCTACATGGTCACAACCCCCTTGGTGCATCCACCTGCTCCAGTCTGGAGTCCTCCATGGACTGCAGGTGGATCTCTGCTTCACTGTGGACCTCCACAGGCTGCAGGGGCACAGCTGCTTCACCAGAGGCTGAACCAGGGGCTGCACTAGAGGCTACAGGGGAATCTCAGCAGGACTCTGTGCGTGCCATTCTCTTTTTCTTGCTTGGCAGTACATGTGGAAGATGAATGCCCTCTACCACCACCAGGCTGGGCCCTGGAGTGGGCAGATGGCCTGGAGTCTGCATGGTGTCCTGAAGGAACAACACAGGGTGGGGCTGATTTCCAAGTGTTAGAAAGATAAACTACTGTCAGTAGAATTACCCGGCTCAAGTTTAGAGCTGGACATGCTTCAGCGGTCTCACACCTAAGGTGAGGTTGACAAAGTTTGGGGAGAAGGATGTATTACTTTTTAGTGGAAAAAATGAATGCAGAATTTACAGGCAGAACTCCCTAGATGAGGAAGAAATTAATAAAGCAAACTCAGCAACCATGATAAAATCAGATCTGTCTGGGTAAAAGATAATTCTAGCAGGAGGAGGTCACACCCACTTAATCATGGCCCACTGACCCAAGAAAACCACCAGATCTGAGCATGCAGATTAATCAGTATAAGAAGCAAGGGAATCTTTTAACTAATAGAATACAGAACACTAATTAATAAAAGAACCATACAACTAGTAGTCAATGAACATTACTGTCTTTTCCACAATGTATAAAAACAGTGAAAAGTTAAAGTTGGGACAGTCACTGTGCTGGCTTTACAGCTTAACCACCCAGCACCCCTTTCTGTGCAGATAAAGCAAATACCTTGACTCTGTGTAGGGATTGGCTTTTTGCACATGGGGTGAAAGAACCCATTTTGGAAAAACAGTTTTGCTGAGGAGTCCTTAATAAAACCATTTTCTAACCACCCCTGCCTGTGCCTAGCCCATCCTGGGAACAAGACAGGGGCGCACAAAGTAGCAGAGGTTTGAAGTTCAACACTAAGTGGTTGCTGCAGCCCAGCAAGTCACCAATCACCATTATACCCATAACAGCAATAAATCATAGAGGACAAGATAAGGACGAAAGTGACCTGCTGAATTAAGACCTTCATTCAACAGTCACTAGACTTCTAAAGAAGGAAAGGATAAAAGAAAAGTGAAATAAGACATCACTGAATTTTCTGTCTTAAAAACTCAAGTTTTTCATGAGTTCCCAAAATTAATGTTTTTATTTTGGCTAGTTAAAAAGATGGAGTGTACAGACACTTTTTACTAGAACAAGACCTATGGAATAAAACTGTTACAGCACATTGCAAATCAAGAAGAACATAAACCTCCCATAGGCCACAAAAAAAATAAGTCTCAAATTCAGATAGAGTATTGTACTCAGACTCCCTGAATATTATTTTAGTCTAGGCAGAAATGATGGTTGTAATAATTATGTGAGTCAGGATTAAGGACAAATTTATGCCCTACATTACAGTCATCTGATATCTATATGTGGGTAAACCACATAGCTGGAAAAGAGGCTTAGCACTCATGAGAAAAAGTTCCACCCTTGAGGCCCTAGGAACATCTGAAAGCAGTCTTCAAGAGTTAAGAGTTTTTCATCTCAATTCTTTATTTGACTTATACAAAGCAAGATCTAAATGTCTAGACAACTGCAGATTTTCTTGATGAAAATCATGTATTACAAGAAAAAGATCCCCAAAGGATGATGCTTATCACTGATTTATTTACTTATGTTTCATATTTCCAACAAGTTTCCATAAAGATGACACCATTATTACAAAGAAAAAAGCAAACATCTATCACAAACTATCTCGTTTAAACCACACATCAGATTCTGTTTTACACTCATTCTTTGTAAAATTCAAAGCTCAGTTAGTGCTGTTATGGTGGTTCCTTGACTAATGTGGACTCTGTGTGTATCTATTGCGCTCTTCACTTACCTGAAATCAAAGATAAAGCTCACAGTTATTGTATTGGTACAAAGGGTAATTTTTGCTCTTCATTACAAAGAGGTATTAAAAAATAACTGGAGATTTACCTTTGTCTCACTATACAGCATTTTTAAATAGGTATTCACATAGATACAAAGTTAAGTTCCATTTTTGGTACTAGATTATGCAGAAGTTCATTCTTGGCAACAAAGACTGTAATTATTTTTTTTTTAAATTTATGCTAGGCATGAAAACATTAATGATAGAAAATCAATAAAAGCATTTCTAAATTCAAAACTTAAATATTCCAGAAGAATAAAATCTGTAAAATATATAAGGATACAGTAATTCCTGTATTTTTGTTCCTTACCTATATTAATTTCTATATATTTTCAAAAAAGTTAATAAAATCCTGGTTTCTAAAGGTGAACTGGATGTCTCTTGTTTTTCTTCACAAGTGAGCTTGTTCAGGGTTAGGGTTAGGGTTAGGAACAGAACAAGAAGAAGGATAGTGAACTGCCTGAATTGCTTAAAAAATAATAAAAACACAGACTAACTTTGTGAGATGTATTCTAAGACAGTGATTTTCTGTTTATAGACTTCTAAATTTTAGATTCAAATTCACTTTAAATTTTATAAATTTAATGAGATTGGACAGCATAATTTCAAAGTACTACTGATTCTTTAAATTAGTTTCTACATAATTTTTTGGTAGTAGAAAAAATTCTAAATAATTCTCTGTTCATATTATAATTCTTATTGCAAACTTTGACACACAACTTCTCTACACATAAATGAGGTATTTGCATATGAAATGGGCGTAATGCTTGCCAGACAGTGTTGGGGGGCAAGGCTGATAAGTGGAGAAGTAGCTTAATATCACTTCCTTTGTACTCCTTTTCCTAGGCAACTGGTCTACAAATTATTTAGGAGATGTAAAATGTACTTATGATTAGGTCAAACCTGACTAAAGCAGAATCTTGTTTACATACACATAAATACCTTTAACTGAAGTCAGAATAGTTTAGTTGTAACAGCTAAGCCAAATGAATAAAATTATTTTAATATTATGAAGTCTTTCTGGTAAGAACAATGTCTTTATAGGAGTTAATACATTACATAAATACCAGATGTCATGTTACACTGAAAATTTTCTAATACTGATGTTTATTAAAGATTCATGTTTTGATTACTATTTGCTCCTTGACTATTCCACTTTTTCCTCCATTTCTCTTTCTTTTCTACTCCTTAAAGAGAATATTCCTAGTATTCCTCTGGGTAGACTCTGTGGCCAACAGTCTAACCAATTAACAATACAAACAGCTAAATCAAATGCATTGCTACCATTGCTACTTAATTACAGCTCATTTGCTTCCCGTTTCTCATCTTGCATTCATTGCAGCACAGCAGTCAAGCAGAAAAAAGAGACTCTTTAATACATTATGCTCATGCACTACTTTCCCTTCCTTTTCCAATTTCAGTCTCTGTCCTTTAGAAATAACTTTGAAGCAGCAGCTTTGATGCAGATCAAAGTGAAGACTGTTGCACAAGCCTCAGAACTATTAAGTCCCCAGCATTCCTTCTCCATTTTTGCATATTTTTGCAGATTTTTGCAGATTTTTGCGGATGAGCTTCAATCAATTACTTTTTTTGCTGAAGCAAAAAGGACTCCTGTTTACAGGTGTATTGAGAACAAGTATGTTACACATAGTAATTTGCAAAAATTATTTCACACTATAGAGTTTCACTTAATTATCCATATTGAAGCATTCACTGTGATTGTCTTCTGCTTCTTACAGAGATCTCTGTGTACATTTCTCTCCTATTATCATTACAGATTGGTTTGCTGAATTGTTAAGTTAGTGCGATCTTCTGGAAGACTACATCCTCCTTAACATTACCACATAATAATGAACCAGCCTTCAAAGTCTGTAGGTTTCTATTGTTTTAATGGATTTGACAGGTTGCGCAATGATCTTACACAGAATTTATAGCAGGAGAAAGCAAACATTAACCATAGAAAACCAAGGTAGTGCATTACCATCTATGCAAACTATGATACACACAATGCATTTGTTAAGGGAGAGGAAAAAATACAGGATTTCTGTGGAGACAGTCTAGGGTGTAAGGACACTGAGCCAAGGAGGAGACTGAGACTATTCTGAGGTATTCTGAAGATGCCCTTATCAAACAGAAATAAAGATTTTTCTGTATGACATCAAGCAGCCTTGGCTTGATGTTATGCTGCCGCAGGATACACCAGGCTTACACAGCTATTGATACTGAAACCTTGTATAGTAACCTTGTATAGTTACCAGCAAACATTTGGTTGTCTGATGCACACACAATTTCCCATGCTTAATCCTTCCCGCAGCAAGGGAAAAACCTTCATTTCATTAGACTTAAATATCTTTTGAAGCACTTTCTCATGGGCATTTTTGTCTGAAACCACAGCTTCAGCAAATTCCTACTTAATAGAGGATATTAAATAAGATGCCAAAACCTGTATTTGCAGAAACTTCACCTGTTACAATTGCATTATGAGAGATTATAGAGCAGGGAAGAACAAAATACTTCTCTTCAATAAAGTATTGAAAAATTCAATGAAAATTCATGCATATCTGTGTTCCTCTTCATATTCCAGCAATGCTGGGAATCTAGGCAGACATTTGTTTCTTCTCTTCACTGGTTCTTAATCTGTAGCTGAGTGTTTGATGTGACTCAGGTCACTACTTGCAGTTTCAGCCTGGAAAATTCCATAGCTTCAGGCGATGCTGGCCCATCAAATTTCCTTGGCTGTTCTGCCAGAGAAATAAGATCCAAAGATGCTACTTTAATATAAAACTGCTTCATCTCAGGACCATCCTTATCAAGTCTAGCTTACCAACAAGCCTCTTCTGGGGTTCTACCCGTCAACATAAACCTCAGTTTAAGATGAGCCACACATGATCTAGACTCAGAGCTCATTAACTCATTACGTGTTTGCTAGTTGTAGTATGTGTTTGGTACAATTTGACCTAATAAAAATGAAAAAAACCCACCAAAACTTTCTCATTATTTTAAAATGTGGAAATGACTTAATGACGCAACTTCTTCCCCCTAAATGTATTCATTTTCAGTAATACATTCACTTTATTTAGAGCAGCACAACAGATTTCTTTTTCTAACCCATATTTCCTTGTTGCTGTTAAAAAAACCACATCTTTTCCTTGACAAGGTTTATTCCAGGTAGTGTTAGGCTGTCGGTTGAAGCACAGAACAGATTTTGCCTACAAAGTACCTCTTCAGTGAGAAAATGCAGGCAATAGTTTATAATAAGTTGTCTGACTATGAAAGGTGTGTCTGGATTAAAATCCAGTTCCTCTGAAACACGTGACAAATAATAGCTAAATTCCAAGCTAGTAACTCCATTAAAAGGAAGGTTAGGTTTTAAGGATATGAAAACATCAGAAGTTAAAAAGTAGTACACAGAAAGCTAAAATCTGAGAAAAATAGAGTAGTGTGATACTTTCTGTTGAAGTCCTTGATCCTGTATGCAAATGAACTATGGCATGCACAAATTATTCTTAGTGTTTGTCACTAACAGTTTCTAACCTAGATACTAGTTTTCAAATATTTTTAAAAATACTTTCATTTGTGTAATCTTTTCCATCCCATCCTGCCCCTATGATCAACAATTGTGTAGACAAATTATATGGACCCAGATGAGTAGCCATGTCTGTTCCTTTATAGCAGAGACTTTTTACATCATCAGAATGACCTGAAATTGTGACTTGAAATTGACACTTAATAACTATGGCTGTTCAGATCACTTTTAAAGCTGATATTTGTCACAGACTCATATCTATCTTCACCTGTATGTGTCTTAACTATTTAAATTGTAAACCAAATTCCCTATATCTCTGAGAGCAGGTAATAAATGCTCTCAGAGATACTCAAAGCCATGTGAAAATACTTTCTCCCACAAGGGTTCAGGCTGTGACTTGGTTAGCAGCATGAAGATGAAGGATGAAAAAGGCATAACTCAGCTATTCAGAACTTCAGGGTATGATTTATGTCAATTCAGATCTCACATGAATTCTGCTTGTCAAAGCTTGTCTGCTTTCTTTTAATCTGGTTTCACTGTCCTCCATTTCATACAGCTCTGCTTATGAAATTATATTTTCCCCTGTAATTCTCAGCAGCTAATTTGTGTAAAGAATATATATTACTAAAGGGAAACCTAGGGACGTTAGGAAAGGCTGTCTGTGATTTCAATTGATTAGCTTCTTTACTAAATTCATTGATACCCTTCACTATTGTTGGAGGTTGGTTTCTCTTTCTATCTTATCTGTAGAATTTTTTACCATTGTTCTCCTAAGAGCGCTAATGTGGGTATTTAAGAAAAACAAAGACTCCGGGCCAAGGCAGACAAAAGACGGGGGAGGACATGGTGACTCACTTGGCAGAGGGGAGGGGAGAGGGGGTGTTTCTCGGAGAAAAGTGGACTGTGGTTTTTGGGGCGGTCTCTCGCTCTCGGGGTTTTGGCCTGGGAACTTGGGACCAGCCTGCTCTCTGCCTCGCTTGGAGCTGCTGCGGCCTCTGCATCCCATCTCTTCTCCAGCACTGATCCGGGGTTTTCCCCTTCTTTTCGACACTCCAGACCACAGCCCTGTTGGGACACCTCTCTGCTCTCCAGCCAGCATCAGGGACACTTGATACACCTTGCCCAGATTTGGGAACTCCACCGCTCCCGGTCTGAGCCCGGGCTGCCATCGTCTCGTGCCTTCTCCGTGCCGGAGCGCCCCTGCAGCCGTGTGGGATCACCGCACCCGCCCCGGAGCCACCGGTGCTTCCTGCCAGCTGTGACTGTAACTATACCGGAGGGGAGAACCCTAGCCCTGTTGGTTATCTCACTGCTACTGTTGCTGTTACTTGTTTGCCGTGATAAACTTAGTAGTAAAGAACAGTTATTCCTTATTCCCATACCTCTGCCTGAAAGACCATTAATTTCGAAACCAAAATAATCCGGAGGGAGGGAGGTTTGTTTCCTTCAATCTCTATTTTTTTTCAAGGGAGACTAGCAGATACCTGTTGCTTAAAAACCACGACAACTATGCACTAGGGACTATAATATTTTTCAGCACAGTACTGAGTTGTAAGACCATATTAAGTACCCTTTGAAACATGAAGATTATGCAGCTTTGGGGCCCAGGTTGCTAGTTTTTTCTATGTTTTCTTCATAGTGATACAATTAAATATTTCACCTGTTCCTCCAAATTGATGGAGAAAACAAAGCCCACTGGAAATGTGGATAGTAGGAATGCAAACAAGTCCTACACAGAGGTCTTCAGAACACAAGACATGCCATGCTGGGACAGACTCATTCAGGAGTAGTAAGGACAAAGCAGTATTTTTACAAAACAACAAATACACTTGATTGGTAGGTTACCTGTTATCTCACTGCCTGAACTTCAGAAAAAGAAGCATTTTCCTGAAAGTATTCCTCAGCTCAACATTAGTGAGAGTGTTTTGAAATGCAAGGATGGTCCGACCTATACTTTAACCTAAATTAAAGAATAGAGGATTATTCACTGTTTTCCATTTTTGCAACTTTTTACACACTCCAGTCTTTACAATGAATATACACATATTTAATCTCTCTTTAAACTACATATATGTGAAATCTGAAGTTTCATCTGTTGTTTTCTATGTTTATGGGTTAATCTGTGTTTCAATAAGTTTTACAATCCACTTCAAGATTCCCCTCATAGGTAGGTACTTGCTTCAGCTGCAGTTTGTGACATTCAGTGTATGCAGTGTATGACTCCCTGCAGGAGTCATACAGCAGACACAGATTTTTCTCTTAATGAATGATAAAAGTGGAATGATTGAGCCTAAAATGAGACTCACTGGCAAGGTTTCAACAGCAGGACAGCTCCAGTGAGCCCATGATGTTTAAATATCACATTGATAAGGGACTAGTAGCTTTAGTGCCTAAAATAAAATACTTTACATTTATAATCAATATAACTTATAAAACAAATAATTTATAAACCCTTGATCTTCTTCTCACATGAATAGGAAGGAATTCACAGGAATACAAAGCCAAAATAACATGTGGTAAGAAAGATGTAGATTTTACTCTTTCTGCTTTTGCTGCTATTATAGTGACACCTGCTGTCCCATTCTGCCTTTTAAATTTAGAAAATTCTAAGAAAAAAAAAGGTGGCAGTTTCAGAATAAAAATCTTTACAATCATTCTAGGTAATTGTAAAAATATTTCCCCAAAGTGCATTTTGCAGCCTGGCTCACGTATGCTGTTACATTTTCAGGTGTATATGATTGACCCCAGGTGTATATGATTGACCCCAGCTGGAAGCCAGGCACCAGCCAAAGTCAGAAGAGAAAGGAAGGAGCAACAGGGTAACTCAAGGGCAGAAAAATATCACTGCTGGTAGGATCTTGAGCATTTTTCTGGAGAACCGATGTTCTACAGAAATTAAATAAATAAATAAACTGATTGATTGATTGATTGATTGATTGATTGATTGATAAAAGAAATCAGCAATTGATGCTTAAGTGGAGATTTGCTCAGTGCAGAAGCAACAGTCTGGCTGTTGCTGCCATCCTGATGGACCGTGGCCTCACGGCCGAGTTGCCTCAGCAGCATCTAAATACGGAACATGCAAGACTAATTGTGAGAGCCATCGTCTCCATCCTGGGCAGGGGAGACTGCCCAGCACAGAACCCACCCAGCACTGCAGTGCCCTGCACACACCTCAAGCCTCTGCCAGAAACCTCACGGCCTTGGGAGGGGAGAGCTCTTGCAGCCTGGTGAGGGCACATCCTGTCAGGGCACCCAGGCCTGGAAAGGAGCAAAGTGATTGGCGCTGGTCCCGAAACAGCCCTACTGGCAAGGAGCTCCTGCCTCAACACAACACATCTCCCTTGCTCACTATCCTGCCACTGGCAGGTTCCCTGCATGCGGATCTACCAGAGGCATGGGCAGAGGATGGTTTTTGCAAATGTAGTCAGCAGTATTTGCTCGTCCAGTAACTGAGATGCTGCAGAGAGAGGTGAGGATGCGCAGACTTGAGGTAACTGTCACCTTACCCTGTAACAGAAGATTTTATGAAGTTAATGACAGTAAGCAGAAAAATTAATTGTTTTTTCTGGATTTCCTGAAATGAGATTGAGGGAGATGTTTGCTTCATACAATGCCTAACACATATTATCCTAGCCTTAATGAAGTGAGTTCACCATTCTCAACACCGTACAGAGCAGACTGAATGTCAAGGGCTAATAAGATAAATAATGTCCTTGGCCAAAGAATCCAACACTGGCAGGACTAAGTCAAAAAATTTGTCTGTTTGAGACATTACTGAAGACTCACTAATCAAAAAGCAAAAGAAAGTTTGTGCTGTACTCTTCTGAAAAAAAAAAAAATTTAATTATCTCTTCTGAATACAGAATTAAAAAGAGTAAGCCTTCATGTGAAGTGAAATTTTAGCATAATAAAAATTTTATCACTCAAAAGAAAAACACAGTAAGTAGGGAAGTAATATTTATTGTTGTATTTCAGGTCAAAATTTTAATAATTGCTTCTAACTGAATCCAAATAATGACTGAGATCTTATGGCACAAAACCCCATATCAAGTTGGAGAATTATGACATTTGCCCTCATGGACATATCACATCAAGATATTTGTTGCCCAATCCATCATCTGCACTGATGTTATGTTATCTCTACAGAAATCTGTAAGACAACACAGAGACCTGGGAATTAACAAAACCTATGTATAAATTGTCATGTGCAGAGGCAAACATAAATATGTTAGCAGTTTTGTATCAATGAAGAAAGCTAGACTGGGCGAATAAATCGCCAGTTGAAAGAAAAGTCTTTAAAAACAAGGACCCATGGGAAAAGGAGCTATTAATGTCACTTATGTATTTCACCTTTGCTGACCAATTTTGAAGTGAAGGAGGGAATCCCATTAGCTTCCAAATGGTTTCTCTTATAGTAGAACCAGCAAATCAATCTTTCTGTATCCAAACACAAAAAACATGTTCATAATTCTGCTCACAATCCAAGGTCATGCTTGTAGGTACTGCTGCCAACTCTGAGTCTGATGTTAGCAATAAGAATTTTATGCTACTTCTGGTGCTTTTTATTGTTTGTCACGGATTTTTTTCCTAATTCTTAAAATAAATACTTGACTTCAAAAGACCTTCAGAGCTGTTACATTAAGTTTTCCTTTCAGCAGTGTCCAAACGTGTGGATCTGGGAGAGGAGTGAATCAAGGAAAGCTGACAATGCTTGCTGTCTCTTTTTGTACCTCTGTAGAGGCAGCAGATTCAACCACCATGTGACCATTACACAGCTTTTCCTTCTGTGCTTAGGGAGCCCCTTCTCTAAATCCACATCCACAACCTGGTAATGTAGGGCTTGCCTTGGACAACTTTAGGTCTGGAAGCTCTGGTAAGCAGAAATTGGTACTTCTTTTTTAAGAAGTAAAGGGAATAAGCATCCTGCAATTCAAGGGGAATGTTTGGTGTACTGCATGCCAGAGGCAATACTTCCTACATCTTTATTCACTCTCTTGAAATACCACAGGTTTTTAATTTGCAGTCTCATAGGCAATCACAAAGCAACTTTGTCTCCTGCAGCAACTTTGAAGTAATCAAATAAAAGAAAGGGTTCTGTCTGATATCTCAGGTATGGAAAAATGATTCAGAAGAGATTAAGGAAATTCAAAATCTGTTGGTCAAGCACCTTTCTTTAGGAAAGCATTATCAGTGAGGCAAACATGAATTTCCATTCTCAAATCTTTACCAATTTTCTCATGCCAGCACCCAAACGAAACTAGAATTTTACGTGCCATTGGAAAGTCAGAAGCTCTGGAGTTCAGAGCAGACCTTTGTAAACTAAATGAGTGCTGTCCAATATATCAACACACTCTTCTCATAATTTTCCATCCTTTTAAGTGCGATGTATTTAGCCTGTGTGTTGTAATATTGTTATTTGTGACCATTTTTCATCCCCCAGAAACAAAGCACTCACCTGCTAGTTAAAACTGGAGTAACAGGAGTACTTAGGCATCTTCAACTTGCTGAAATCCATGATAGTTCAGTTCCTATGCACTCTTGTGAATCTGACCTTCATCTCATTTTTCCTTTCATTCGAAGCTGACTGTGAAATTCAAAGGTTCAAAGGAATAAAGAAAGGAAAGACATTTCTGATCTGGATGGCAGTGGAAGAACTTGATCTCTACAGAAAATCAGAACTCTTGGGCATTCCAGGGGAGTTTGACAATCAGGGCAGCCCTTGTAGGTACTAACACTTGCCAGCTTGTCTGCCATACAAGAGCATGCTTGATATGGAAATTTTATGAAAAATAGTGCCAGATGTGGATATTGTTATGCTAAGCAACCTGTTCACCCTACTCGTTTCTTGGTGTCAGCTCCAGAAGAGCAAATCTTTATAAATGAAAATTACTTAATACACAAAAAAATTCTATTGGCAAGAAGTATCAATTTTTCTGCATATTCATCAAGTGGAAGGCAAGAAACAGGAGTCACCTCCTAGGGCACCTTCTTGGAATTTGAATATATGCCAGACTCGTGACTTCCTACCTTCAAGNTCTGACTCTTGGGTATCCACTGTGTTGCACTAATTGTATTGAGGGCAACAACAACATTCTATCAAGCAACAGTAAATTACAAATCAGAGATGAGTACAGTTAAAGTGTCAGAGTATAAAATCAGAGCTTCAGTGCTTACTGTTGATGCTGCAGGCAGAAAACCTAGACTAGTCAAAGACTTCTGCTTTATGCTCTTCACCTTCTCTCTGTCACTGTATGACATGCAGCCAGTGCATTTCAACACAGTCCTACCATTTCACAGAAGTAACATACAGAATAAGGAAAGCTGTGCAACAAGAGAGAACTGCTAAGAAAGGAAGAAAACAGACTTTGTGGAAGGCTTAACAACAGACCTTGAGACACGATGGGCTTACAAACAATCTGGAGACTCAGAATCTGGCAGGCTTAGTGCCCAAGCTAATGCAGCCTGCAACATCAGTTCTACCAAGAGCATTGATTGAGCCATGAAAAGGTACAGCTCACCACATCTTTTTTCCTTTGATAATTTAAATGTTAAGAAAACAAGAGCATTTATTTATTGGAGTGATCTAAGAAGAGTGAGAACATATGTAAAAAATAAAATTACTCACAGATTTCCTACTGCCAAAGTTGTAGTCGTAAGTGAGCATAACTCATCAAAAGTAATACTTAAGCAGTGGAAAGGAAAGATAATGGAAAGTTTATCACCCCCTCTGTATTTCTGCAGGAAATGAGTTTTACATTCATAGTATTGTGCACAATTCCAGATAGAAGGAAAAGAAAAACAGAACAGGTTTATAATACTGAAGATGACAAAAGGAGCTCCTTGATTCCCTGACGTAAGGGAGGAAATTTTTTGTGCCTATAGCAAAAAAGAGCATATTCAGAGGGGTTATTTTGAAATTTTGCTCTGATATTTAATCAAATTATAAATCTATTTTCAGGTTTTTTGGATCCTTTTACACAGGGTCACCCAAAGTTTGATGAAGCCACCCAAGATCTAGGAAGGTGAACCAGCCTGCCATGTCCTAACTTTTGTAGTTTCCAGCTGTGGCTGTGACTGGAAGGGTGATGAACAGCACTGCTAGTCCTTTTCTCTCTTTT
>VWZN01020935.1:366546-394523 GCA_013396955.1 Regulus satrapa | reverse complement strand
GGAAGGGAAGGGAAGGGAAGGGAAGGGAAGGGAAGGGAAGGTGCGGAAAGGGGTGCTCAGGCCTATGGCTGAAGTCAGTAAGAGTAAGCTGTGTTTAATTTTTTTCCCAGTGGAGGACAAGAAAAGGAGGGGGATGAGGGATGCCTCCTTGTGTTTTTTTATGTCTCTGTCCCAACACTGCCACAGTGCAACATGCCTACAGGGCTCTGGGGGAGAACATCAAAGTGATGCTGCTTGCCAGTTCTTGTTCTCATCTTCCTTTTCCACCTTGGACTTGCAACCTGTAATTTTGTGAGCGCACTAGGTGTTGCCAGGTCTCCCCCTCCATGTACTTTCAAGATAATTATCTGTTCCAGCTTTTCCTCTTCCCAGAGGACTCACACTTACCTAATGAGCTAAGAAGGAGGCAGAATAATGCACTAATGATATTTGCTGAGAATTTTAAGCAAAGAAAAGTTAAGGTACAGAAATGAGAGTGACAAAGCACTTACAGAGGACCAGTGTAAGTAATTATGACTCATCAGAACATAACTAAAAGTGCAGTAGCTAACCAAATGGAGTATTTTCTGGAAAGACACTGCTTTTCATTTGCAGCAAACAAACAGACAAAAAGACAGGAGGCTATCATTGATTTTAATTAGTGGTTCAATTATGAACCACACATCAGGACTACATTAATTGAAACAGAAAGGCTGGTATCTGCTTAATCAAATCTGTATTTCTCTATGCATCAGCATTAATTTTGTCAGAAGAAACTTAGCTTGCTGGAAGCTGACCTATTTGGGAGGGGAAAAAAAACCTGGAACATTGAAACCCCCCACAAAACCAAGCCGTATTTAATACTGCTGATGTTGTTGCATGCTTTAAAAAATGTCGTACAACTCATCAGAAATACAGAATGGTTAAGTGAGAGCAGGGAAGGAGCCATTGTCATATGTAGTCATTTCAAAGAAAGCTGCTCCCTGTCCATTGGAGTCCACCTGCACAGAAATAAGTCACAGACCTGCCCACTCAGTTTCATGAAAGCTGCTTTATTTCATGGAATCACAGACTGATTCGGCTTGGAAGAGACCTCAGAGATCATATGTTGCCTAAAACATGGGCCAAACACCTGGCCCTCAGACTGTTTTGAGAATGCTTGGAGAACTCTTCATAACATTCTGATGTTTACAGAGATTAGCCAATTTATGCTTAGTACAGCCTTATCAATATACTCTGGATGTTTTGGACAGATGGACATTGCTGTCTGCATTGCTTGTCTGGCTTGTTTGCATGCATGCTGCTTGCTTCTTCTCTGCTCTTGCATATAGCTCTTAATAAATAATCATATTTAGCCTTCTGAATTCATGGAATCCATGTATCTCTATTGTCCCAATCTGGGGCAAATTATCCTACAATTGTGTTGTTCCAACCTTCTTCCATGAACAGGGACATCTACTAGGTCAGATTACTTAAAGACCCATGTTTGAACCAGAAAACTTGTAGGGAGGTTGAATGCCTCATCATCCACACAGTAAAATATTTCTTCCTAATTTCTAATCAAAATCTGCACTCACTTTAAAGCCCTTCTTTTTTGTCCTATCATTACACTTCCTTGTGAAAATTCCCTCTTTATAACTGAGGTAATTCTCTTCAGGTACTTAAAAGTCACAGTTATGTCATCCTAGATCCTTCTCTTTTTCAGAGTGAACAAATACAACTAACCCTGCCCCCACAGATGAGGAGGTGCTCGAGCACTCAAGCCTTATTTGTGGTTCTTCCCTAGACCTAGTCCAACAGTTCTGTGTTCTTCCTGTCCGCTGGGACCCCAGAGCTGGGTGCAGGGTTCCAGGTGGGGTCTCATCAGAGCAGAGGGGCAGAATCCCCTCCCTCCCCTGCTGCCCACGCTGCTCTGGATGCAGCCCAGGACACGTTTGGCTCTCTGGGCTGGCAGTGCCCATGGCTGGGTCATGTCCAGCCTCTCACCCACCAGCACCCCCAAGTCCTTCTGCCCAGAGCTGCTCTCCCTCTGTTCATCCTCAGCCTGTGCTGATAACAGGGGTTGCTCTGACCCAGGTGCAACACCTTGCACTTAGTCTTGTTAAACCTTTTGAGGGTCCCATGGGCCCACTTCTTGAGCTTGTTCAGGTCACTCTAGATGGCCTCCCATCCTTCAGGTGTGTCAGTGGTGGCATCTGTATATTTACTGAGTATGCACTCCATCCTTAGGATTTGCTGAGTATGCCCTTCATCTGTAGATTCTATATCTAATGTCAATGACCTCTTCCTTCTACTCTTTCTCCATCTCTTCTCCACTGTTGTCTCTAGTCACACCATCACAGAAGGCAACTGATTTGGTCAGTAAGGACTCATCCTCGGTGAAGCTGTGCTGGATGTCTTGGAACACCTCCCTGTCCTCCATGTGCCTTAGTACAGCCTCCAAAGGGCTCTGCTCCATGACCTACCTGGGCACCTGGGTGAGGCTGGTGGGTGAGTACCTCCCAGGGTCCTCCATCCTACTATTTTTTAAAGATGACAAAATATCTCCATTTTACTGGTCACCTGGGACTTCCCCTGATTGTGGTTTTTGGAGTACCATGTAGTATGACTAGGCAACTGCATTAGACAATTCCCTCAGAACTCTGGGTTGCATATCATTTTTGTGCCTGTAAAAGCCTGAAAGCTGAACTGTGCTGAAGGGCTGAGTCCAACACCACAAAAAAAGCATGATCTGCTACAAGGTATTTTCCCATTTCCAGTATACATAATGTTACATCAAGTCTTAGAGAGGAACTTAACTCCACAAGGTAGCACTGGCTCTGTTTAAATACCTTATGGTTTAAAACATATGTGAAGAAAAGGAAAACATGGGTTTAAGGATAATTGGCTTGTGGTGGGGTCATGTATGAACAGTGTAGAGCACGGATGTGGTTACAACGCAGATCTCTAGAAGGGGGATGAAATTACTTCATTTGGGTACTGGGAACTTCACACACTCATTAGAAGAGTTCAAAACTCACTGAGAGCTACAATTTTTTGTACAACTAGCTCAAATATTTGGCAATGACGTTAAAAAAAAAAAAATAATGCAAGAAAAGAGCCAAAAAATTGTTTGCACTATCTATGACAAATGGTGATACTAACTTTATCAACTTGAGGCCCTTCATTTTCTAAATGTGGAGCTGAAGATACATGTGTTATCTATTGGTTTTATCTCTTCTACTTTCTACTCTGAGCTACATGAATTACTGGTTATTAAGTTGCCAAAAGCCCTTTTTTATATGTGAATCTATATTTAGAACTAATTATGTTTTTTCGCATAGCATGATAGGTACTTTTCAGCACCGATCACATTAAGATACTCTAACTCTATATAGGCATTTGGAAAGTGTTTAAGCCAATAAAAAGATAGGAATAGACTAGAATAATCCCAGAAAGCCTTGATTAAAGCTAAGAGTTTTAACAGGTTCAAGAAAGCTTTTGGGAACAGTAATGGATTTTTAAGTTGGGTCTTACTTCCCCTACTGCATAAACCTGGAAGCAACTAAACAAAAAACCCACATTCATACTCAACATTCATACTTCTTTTATTGAGCTAACTTTTCCTACATGTTTGGAGATGTAACCTTACATCTCCAAAATCCCTCATAAATATAACATTCAAAGCTATATGGGGTACATAATTATTTCTCAGCTGTGATACCAGTGATGTACATGGACAAAGTTTAGAGAAATTGCTTCCATCAGGAATTGTACAATCCAAAAGACAACTTGAAAGCACAACCAAAAGATCAGAAAACTGTAATTTATTGGACAGAATGTTAAAAAAAATCTCTTCTAAATAGTAACGTTTAACCAGACCTGAGGAGTTCTCCGGCAAAATTGAAAAAAACCAAACCATTAAAAGCCTGTGTTTTACAATAATTTTCCTTTAAGTGAAAAAGTTTCACAGTGGTCAACAGAAAAATGGTAGATATTAGAAGGGAGGTCTCTCTGTTATCTGTAGGTCTTTTCCTTTTAATTTTCCTGGAAAGCTTCAGTCAGCAGCATCACAGAGTATTTCCTTCTAATTTCCCATAGAAGGCCAAATTCTGCTAATATGGAAAAAACCTTTGCCTAGGGCATTTTTCCTGTGATCTTTCTTCAAAGCCGGGAGAGAGAATTCCTTGCTATGAATTGGTCATCCTGTTCCATACAGATATGAGCTGGGCTGGCAGCTCAATATTTCTACTATTTGAGCTCTACAGCTTGAGCCCCAGTGCTCTGAACTCATGGAGTAGAATTTCTGGCTAGTAGTTCTTGCTGTTGTTTGCCACCAAAACACTTTGTCTTATCTTTGGTTATTTCCAGTAAGTGTTTTGTCATTTGCAGGACCTATCAATGAGATTTTTATAGATAATTTCACAAGATGTATGCTTTTGTTGGCAGGAAAGTTAAGGGTACTAGGCTAGCTGCCTGACTGAGGCAAGAAGCACATTCTAACTTGAAATACTGGATATCCAGTTACCACACATCTAAAAAGGAAACACCTAATTCTAGAACATAGCCATGAAGACAATGTCACAGTAAGACCTATAAACTTACACAGCAGGAAAACTCAGTCACTGGCTGAATGTCTTTGCTTGTTCAAACCATGTGAATTTGTATCAGTCTTACTTTCTTCAGTGGGAGAAGTCGTTTGGCCAGGCTTCTTCCTCAGGTACCTGCCACCCTTGCAAGATGCCAAACCCAAGGAACACATTTCCAGAAGGACTGAGCTTGGGCACTGAGCAAAGCTATCCCATGCTGTAGCTCTTGACCCTCTGACTATGGAAAAGGCTGCCCAGAGTAATGGTGCTCCAGCTCCTGTCTGATGCTGGATCCCCATGTCAGCACTCCATTTCCTTTCACAGCTGGACAGCATGTTGTCCAGCAATCACAGAGGAGCGTCCCTGCTGCAGTTACAACTTTGCTCTGCGCAGTGGGCATGGGCAATGTAATTTCCCAGTGACATTGGCAGAAGGTAGTTTTTAAGAACTTATGGTTTTCTTAAAAGTCTTGGGGATTTTTAAGAACAATATGCTTTCCCCTCACAGTGTTTATGGGGCTTGACTACTTGCCCATATCTCTAAAACTCTGAATTTGTTATTTTTAATCCTGTGAATGGCAGAATTGTCATCCAATTTAATTTCTGTCACCAAAGTCCAAGTGGGAGAGCCAAAGTCCTTACTTTGTCCCTGTGAATGTTATGATATAATAAAGGTCAAGACTAGAAAATGGAGTAATGCTTGTTTCAAACCTATTTTAAGAATTACTGATTTCCCATTCATGCGAAAATCTCACTCTTTAACAATTGCATTTGGACCCTGGTTAAGAAAACCCTATAAGCACAATTCTAATACTATGTAAACATCAGTCCCACTACTTTCTGGACTGCAGTCTTATTTTGTAAGTCAACAGCACCCCTTTCAAGGTGCTATTACCTATTTTTTCTGAAGCTTGGTTTCTTGCTGGCATATCACATATAAATTCACTGTGCATGGCTGATGTGCACCCTGTTAGGAAAGAAAATCCTACTTAATTTTGGTTTTGCAGATTGTCAAACCACAGTTTTCACAAGTAGCAGGAAGACTTGGTAACATCCCAGAGTTTTTCAAATTTTGTACATTGAAAAAGAAAATCAGCTATTTTGATCACTTGAAATGTGATTTGGAGGTGTTAATACAAAAATCATATCCAATATATATCTGGAATGCAAATGGAAAGGATGCTATCACACTGAAGTTCCTTTTTCAGGTAATTAAAAATTTAGTTTGGCACAAAGTCCCTGAATTGTACTGTCATTGGGAATGGATCAGATATAGAGAGAGTTATCCTTTCAGCAGCTAGTCTGCATTATACAAGAAGCATTCTGCTGGATGATTTTTAAAAATGTTCAAACTGCCATTGAGATAAAAATCTGAACTTTCTGGTCATTCTTTGAGCCCTCTTCAGTCTTCTTGAGATTATAACTTTAGGTTGAAACCAAAGTAGCTTTACCCTTTTTTTCCTGTGTTCCTGTTTCTACCCACTTCATGCTGTACCAGAAAAAGCCATGAAAACAGCAATTTATCTCAGGCAGGGATTTCATTTTTCTGGTTTTTCAGGAAAGTTGCTGCTTTTTGACCCTTTACACCTACTGGAAACCTTGTCTGTGTACTACTGCTTCTAATGAAGAGGCTTTACAGCTGGCATGGGAGGGCAGAGGCAGTCATGATTTCACACATCACCAGATAATGACTTCTGGTTTCTGGAAAAGAACACCTCACCACCACCAAGAGTCATTGTCAGATTCGAATTGGTCAAACTAATAAGAAACTTTTATTTAAGGAATGTGAACCTGATTATCATTCTTCAAATGCTGTGCTTTCCTAAGCAAGTGTTCTCATTCCAATGTTCTTGTAATACTTCTGAGTCTTCTGTTTGTGTGGGAAAGTTCCCACACAATTTAATATTTCATATTTCATAAAATATGAAAACAGGAAAATTTTCCTCCGTATGATTATATGGAATTCCCAGCCAGGAAAGACAAAGGTTAACACAAAGACTGCATAGGGCATCTGGTGACAAAGTCATTCTGCTTTAAAATAAATAACTAAATAAACATCCTTTCATCTCTATGTTCCTTTTGTTTCCTACCACATAAGAGGTAAAAGCAGGGGGTAGAAAATTTCTAGGGGTGTTTTCATTTTTTCTTAGACAGTCAGCTGGGCAAACTAGTGTTAATATTTCACCCCTGTTCTTCCCGAGAAGCCAATGACCTGAAATTTTCATGCTGTCTGTTTGCTTTTAACTAGTGCTTGACTGAGGCTGAGAAACCTAAATATGTATTAAAAATTAGCATATTTCTATATTTCTATCCTGTGTATTGAGAATACCATGTGTTCTATTGAAAATCAATAAATTTTCACAAGATTGTTGCCAAGTCTTTGAAGAAATCAGAATATAACTTGTCCTAACCAGCCATTTTTTCTCTTGGTTCAAAGATTGTGCTTCTGGTCAGGTTTGTGATAAGACCTGGGGTACAAAGTGCTCTAGGCATTTTCTCTTTTTTGGATGAGTAATTAAGGCTAGAATCACTCTAGTTCAACTAAATTGCTGATTTAGCTACATTTTTGATTCTTGCTTGAGCATTTTACTGCCCCTGTTATCATGACATCCATGCAAAACATTGTTGTAGCAATGGAAAATGCTGTGAGGTCGGGTCTCTTGAGGTTTAGCTCTGTGCCATTTGTTTTTACTCATCATGTTCAGGTCGAACAAACAGGGACCAAACTACAGCAGGCTGGGCAATGACAGCTAAAAATCCTGGTAGGGGTGTAGCCTGCCAAGGAGGCACTCAGGAATCAACTTTCCCAAGCAACAAATTATGAATATGTATGCCACGTTTTGGGTGCATAGCCAAGTATAGTTTAGCTGATGATTTGATAATTGAGCAGATTGGGTACAATGTAATTGCTTCAATCTCCCCCTTTAAAATCAAGGTGAAAATGTTGTGATTCACAGCCCGTCTGCGAATGATGATGGCAACAAGCAGCAAGTGACTAAGCTGTAGACACTTGGTTGTACTGATTGCCTGCATCCCACTGCTCAGAAACCACACAGGACAGAAGGGAGACAAGACTGAGTTTGCAGTGTGCTACTTGATTGACCTGTGCTGCTTCCCTCTTGATAACATGTATGGTCTACAATGCCTGAAATTTTCAAAGTGGGGAGAAATATTTCACACAAAGGCATGTTGACAGTGGCTCAACAGTGTCTGTGATTTGTGTCAGAAGAAGCTACTAAAACAGTCTGGTATACATACATTGCTTCACTTAAGAAAGGGCTCATACACTAAATTAGTGGTAGACTGTTATTTAGAAAGCAAGGTTAGTAAATAATCAGATACATCTGAAAAATCTGAAGAAAAAGACACTATGTGGAGTGTTTCAGTGAAATGCATGTAATTAATGAATTTTTTTTTTTTTTTTTGCTTTATGAGCAAATCATATAAAGTACACATATTCAGACCTCTCCTCCAGTCATGTTACTATTCTTTGATTTTGATTGTAGATAAGAATGGTCAGAATGCTATTGTTTAATTTGTATGGTATCTTCCTCTGTTCATCCCACATAGTGCAAAAGTCATTGAAGTGTCCACTTGTAATAATGTTCATTTGTATCCAACTCTCCCAGAAACGGCATATCTCTGTACAAGATTGGTCTGTCACTAATGTACACATAGCTGCTGCATAGGAACATGCGCCTTACACAGGCATAGAACCAGGCAATGCAGAACAGTGTGGCTGTGAAAGGACACAATATCTTCATTTTTCAAGAAAATGAGCTAACATAAAGCCATAGGTAGACTTTAACCATCTTCCTTCTACCTCTTTGGAGTTTTTCTCTCCTCACTTAACCTTGTACTGACCCTACCTTTCTCAAATGCGTTTTTAGACTACCTTTTTATCCAGGCATGCCTTCAGACTAAGAAATGGGAATATTTATTCCATAAATTCCCATCCATTTCAATATTTTTATTGTATAATAACATTCATTCTCCCTAAAAAATAAAATAATTTTTAAAAAAAATTCTACAAGAGTACAGCCAGACAAATTATCTTCCCACAAATGAGGATGAGCAGGCAGCTACGCAGGTAANAATTCTACAAGAGTACAGCCAGACAAATTATCTTCCCACAAATGAGGATGAGCAGGCAGATACGCAGGTAACTACTTGTTGGGGGTTGGTTTTTTCTTTCTTTTTGTTTTGTTATTATCTGTAGAATTATTTTTTATCATTAGTCTCCTAGAAATGCTGATGTGGGTGCTTGTGGGGGTGCTTGAGGAGAGTACCGAGAGTACTCTCGAGTTTCGGCCAACCCAGGCAAAAGGGCNCCCCAGCTCTGTTTGTTATTTCACTGCTGTAGGTGCTCTTGTTTGTTTGCCTTGATAAACTTACTAGTAAAGAACTGTTATTCCTATTCCCATACCTTTGTCTGAAAGCCCATTAATTTCGAAATCAAAATAATTCAGAGGGAGGGAATTTGCATTCTCTATTTTCAAGGGAGACTCTTGTCTTCCCTAACATATACCTGTTGTCCAAACCATGACACTAGTCCAGAGGATGTTTGGGCTTGGCATTATAGACTTTCACTGCAGAACCACAAAAACCCCCATGCGATAACAGCTCTGTCTCCCCTGATTTTGCTCACCAATAACAACACAAATTGAGGAGAGAATGTTCAGCTTTAGAATATATAACCTTTAACTCTGAGCTAACCCTTATCTGCAACCCAGGTGCAGGTTAGTGACACTCAGCTTCAGAAAACAAGAAATCATCCTCCTCATTTCCACATTTAGAATGGCCAAATTCAGGATATAATCTGCTCATGGCTCTGTGCAGCAATATTCCTCTTGGCACGTATATGGTATATACAATGGTGTTTTTGCTGAAGAACCACCTGAATCTGGTGGAATAGTCAGAGGCAATTACCACATCCATATGGCTGCCTGAAGAGTGTGGTGCCTATAGAAATGGAATTATCCATCCTTCCTAGAAAGAAAGGCTGGCTGACAGAGACCAAGAAGCAGTGACAAGTAACAGCCTCTTATGTATCTTCTGTGGCTACATAGAAGGACTCCATTCCCCTCAGCCCGGGATTTTCAATACATTTAATGTACATTGAGATGAATGCAGAATTAGAAAATATAATGAAAAATAAATCTTAAAAACTTAAAAACTGTTAAAACTTCATTTGAAAAGTCAACCTTTTTTTTTTCTGTAAAGATTTCATAGTCTAACATTCAATAAAAAGTCTCTTATGAAGAATTCAGGAGGTTTTATCACAAAATATGCTGTATACTAACACACACTTTGCCAGCGTATGCTTGGTGTTGGAGGTTTGTTCTTTGAACATCAACCGCATATGCTAAAGTCTTATTGTGCCCCAAATGTATTTTTTTCCTATTTTTGAGTACATCTGTTTTATTGATGTTTGTTTATATTTTGGTAATACTGCCTTTGTGGTTAAGGGAGTTCTTATTTACTCCCTTACTAGCATACTGAGCAGCATGAATCCAATGAATCACTTTCCTCCCTTGCTTTGAAACACGTAAGAATGACTATGACAGTACTAGGAAGGTGATGCATTCAATTTCTCCTCCATGTTCAGGGCTGCACAGTAAATCATGGTAGAGTTAGTCACCACAGAAGGGAACTGGCAATAAGAGGAGTTCATGCATTTACTACCTCTCTTTCATTGTGCATCATATCCTCTGAATGTTAGCTCACAGTCTTTTTTTTTTAAAAAAAAATTACTTTTTAGAAAATTACTTCCATCGCTTCCTCTTTTTTTTCACCCTGATGAAACTACTTTGCACTGATAGCATGTATTTAACATTGATTGCATAGGCACAACATTTTGACAGGAAGGGGTTTGTAATTAACCATGCTGTTACGTTGTTTAGATTCATGTTTCTTCAAAAGGTTTTGTTAAGCAGCATCATTACCTATAAAGCTTTGCAAAATATCATTAAAATATTTAAGCCTGACAGGAAAGGGGAACTCTCACATTCTTAATACTTTTATTCTTTTTCCTAAGTTGAGGTGGCATTTGACCTAAATATGAAGTAGTCAGATCAAATCACAGAGCTATTGCTTGTAAGAAACTGCTTCATATACAAGAAATTCCTGCATCATCTGTCCTTGCTTTTACTCCAACCGACCCCATCCTTCCGTCCAGCAACAATTCTGGGTAGTAGCAGTTTTCACAGTGACGAACTGTGGATGTAAGTGCCAACTTGGAGTTTCTAGAACTCCCCAGAAACCATAGTAGATGGCAGCACTCAAGAATAAATGTGACTCAGCTTACACCTGCTACTGTGACCAAAACTAAGACTATGGCAATTGCCTCAATTCACAGGGGTAAAAAATTTAATGATGAAGATGATGATGGAATGTTTTAGAGTAGGAAATTCACAAGTAAAATACAAACTTCTTTGTGGAAACAGGTTAATAAATCCATTTGTACTGAAGGAAAGTGGAAGCCAGCAGCACCGCAAAGTTCAGAGTAGGTGATCCATTTGGGTGTGAACCACAGGGCTTCCTATATAAACTTTATACTTCTGCATTTATGCTACCAATTAAACTGTAACCAAACAGAAAATACAGCACAGTGATCATTTGCACATGTGAAACCTGCTGTGACAGGGAATAATGACTGAGAAAAATGAATTGTTATAGCAAGTCGCTCAATTGGGTAACATCATGCCCATAATCTAAAGGTATGTTTTGAGCACAAAGTACCAGAAGGTATTAACCGAAACCAGAAAACTCAGTTCTGTAGCAAATATCTCATGATCAGTATTAAATGCAAAATGAATAAGGTAAAGCCTCAGTGAACCAATTTAATTGCTGGGCCAAGTTCTCATATCAGTATCCAGACATAAGTGATCACTAAGAATCACATTTTTCTCTCTTTTTCTTTAATATGGATTGTTTATATGCAGAAACCACTTCTCTTGAGTTTATATTGAATTTAAAACCCAGAATAACTTTTTTTCTTTTTTAAAAACATATGTCTATTTTATGTGCCTGTAATCTGATTCCTTATGAAATGGATGTGCTCAAAGTACATTAGAGGCACTCTGCAATGAGGATGGATTCTTTTGTATCTGATTTTTACTTTGTAATGCTAAAATTGCAGTCTCATTAAGGTTGAAAATTGCATACATAATATTGATATGTTTCAGGCTTATTTGATGGATTTTTTTCCTCTGATGACAGGAATTTGTTAAAGTTTCTAGGTAATTAGGGCAAGTTTAGGTCCTTCTTGATTTTACAGTAANCTCAGGGAGCATTATCAGTAAAGTAGAAATGCTGGCTTTCTCTCTTTGTTAGACAACTAGGTGAAAAGTTCTGTTTCAAAAAGTAGGCATACCTTGTCTCAGCAGATGTTATCCCCTAAAATGACTTTGTTCATTTTAATCACAGGATCACATCTGGCAACAGGGACAAGAAATAGAGTGCTAGGAGGCTTTTAAAGCAGGCAGGACTACTTCACAAAGAAGTTAGGGCCTAAGCCTTGCTAAGGGTAGCAAGGAACCTAGACTCATCATCACTGAAGGGAAATTTTGACAAAATGGATTCCCACAGGGTCTAGGTCAGCACAAGCCATTATCAGTCTTGCAGTGTTTCCAAAACTTTTGCAAAAGTGATTTTAAATGTGAGAATAATTTTAAGGGCAGGTCAGAACTCTATCATTCATTGTGGTTTCTCCTATTTTTTGCAGCAGTCTAAGAGAAAGCAAGGAAAGCTGTTTGTATGTCAGGTCCCTCTGATATGATTATACTGAAGCCATAGTCTTACTATTCCTTTTATACAATAGAATACTAGAGAAAAAGTGGGAGGGTTTGGTTAGTATGGGGGAGTATGACTACAAATTCTTTGTCTGAAAGCATAAGAGATGTTTTCATTTTCTTTTNGGAGAGGGGGCGGGTGGGGGAGGGGAAATAGTTGAGGTCCTAGCTTTCATTTGTGCTAAAAGCAGTTGTAAGTCTTCACAGATGGCATCAGCAACTTTATGCATATTGTCAAAACACTGCTGCACTGAAGACACTCAATTATCGAGCTAAAAATCTGCTTTTTTCAGTTTACATAATTCCTGAAAATATTTACCCATTAATAGTCTGTGCATGTACAAATCATAGGGAAGAAGTTCTCCCTGCCTCGCTCTCAAATTCCAGCAAGGGCAAGCTCCACTAGAGTGAATGAGCATATTTTCAGATTTAACAACCCACCCTGATTGCAGTGACAGATTTCATAAACAGCAATTGTCTATCCAAAACTGTAAGTAAACTTAGGTATTTACAGTTTTCTAAGTCTTTGTAGGTGTTTGTACTCATTGATCTCAAATTTAGTTACCTTTGTTATGTGATTTGGAGCAAGCCTTTGTCCCAGTACTGCAGAGTTGGATCTTAAAAGTAGCCAAATCCATGATAATTAGTGCTGGAAGTTACTTCCCTGTGTTAGGGGTATGTCTGTATAAACCTAGAGAAGGAGGCATACAGTGCTCCTGGATTTTTCTGGTCCAATTCATCTGAAAGTATAATAGATGTTTTCATTTTCATATTTTTTTTCTGCTTCCTAAATTAGGGTTAGTGCAGTCCTATGTAAAACACAGAGCTTGTGGTGGGCTGTATGGGAGGACATTCACACAATGTGTGCCATTTAGATGTCTGAACTTGAAATTCCTGGATCTCAATGAATGTCTAGGCATTTTTTTAAGTCTGAGTTATGGAAGAAAGGACCCAGATCATTCCTGGAAATGTAGGTGGGCATGGAAAACTACAGCAGATCCCACTTCACTCAATAGAGTAGGCCTATAGTGAAGATCTGTAGTGAAGTATTGCTGATCACCCATTTGTCCTGGGCTCAAATGTTTGGAAAGATGCTAGAACAGTTCTTCTTACTATACATTCCTCAGACAACAGAGGTAAACACTGTTGCTGTTAGGTAAAATACCTGAAAAATCTTGCTTTGAAAACTCTTCAAAGCAATACAACCTGAATATAGTAATTTATTATGCAGGGATTAAGATGGACACAAATTCTTCTCACAAAGAGAACACTTAGCTTGGGGAGGTGTTACTTTAGTCTTTGGTCATTGCACAAGAAGCTGAATGCCTCCAACAAATTATAGCACAGTAAGTGGTTGTATAGCCTGGGGAACACAGATCTGCTGTTACCATGAAAACTCCACCGTTCTGGGAATCTAAGGACCAGGGTCAGTGTGGCAAGAGACTAACAGCCATTGACTTTGGTAGAGAAACACAACCAATAGCACCCTCCAAGCCCAGTGCTTAGAAAATGTGTCAGATTTTTAAATGTGGTAAACAGTGATCTGGGTGAGATTGATCATCTAGGAAGGGAGCAGATGGCACAGGGGAATCCTGGCAGAGACAAGATCACATGCTAATGAGTCTTTTAAAAACAAGAAGGGGTCTGGGAATGGGCAGATGGAGCAGTGTAATGGCTGGGAGTAATATGGGAAAATAGGTCTTCATTTTAATTACTAATTTTTTAATTGAGAGTATTACAAACATGAATCAGGTGGGACTGGGCAGTTGTGAAAGGACATCTGGGACAGGATAAAGGATGGCAGAGATTTGGGAAGTAAAAGAGGGGTACTGCTTTGTGAGGGCGCTTGACAGCACTACGTGGTATCTGCCCAGGCCTGGAAGCCAGCTGGGGACTTCTCCCCTCTCCCTCGAAGACACTTTTTGTTTATTCCCTGGTGACTACCCTGGGCCAAGTGTAGATAGTGCCAGTCAGACAGTGCTTCTCTTCTGCATGTGTCATGGGGCAAGTCAGTGCCATCCCCTGTGCAGATGCCACACACGTGACTTCTGTGCACTGTAGTCCCTGTGATAAATAATCACAGGAGACAAGGTGATATTAAGATTATGTTCTCTTTGTGCTTTTAATATACTCCTGCTAATCAAATGTTGCCCTCCACGTGTTTTTTAAACATCAGTATTTTTTTCAATTTTAATGCCTTTTTTAGTACTAGGTAGAGATAAAATGTCATTATTTATGTAGTGTCTTTATATCCATTTTTACTTCGGGTTTTATGTATTTTAAAGGAAATATGGTGATCTGATGTGTCAGCCATAGTCAGAGAAATTAAAACTGAAACTTTTCATATACTTAAAAATCCCAAAGGCTTGTTTCACTGGTGAATAGAGAAAAATATTCTCAAAGGATAGAAAGCAAATTGGATCAAGATATGCTAGCCAGCACAGACAACAAAGGGCTTTAATGTCACCTCTCATGAATTCTTAACTGAAATTTTGATGGCTCTAAAAACCAAAAAACTTTTCAGTCTGTACAATATTTCTGCTGAGTTACACCTTGCTCCTTATTTTAAGAGTGTATACAGACAGAAAATAACAGTATTTTTTTTTTTCTTGACCATGTTTGTCTTGGTGCTCATAGTAAATTTTAAATCAGAATAAGGTGATAATTAGAACACTATTCTAAAATTATTTGCTTTAAGTGATATGGGCAGAGACTTCAAAATCTTGGGTACACACAGCTGCTGATGGGTACACAGAATTTTATAGACATATATAAATACACACATACAGAAAGTAAAAGTAATCAGTTATAGGTACCATTACCTTCTGAAAGGAGTGTTATGAATCTCTTAAGACCACATAACCTGAAATTGCAAAATGAACAACTCCTTTTATGCCCACACAGCAGTGATAAGCGTTTTTAGACAGGTGAAGTAAAAAGATGTCAAACATTTAAGTATCAGTAGATTCACAGGAGTTTATTTCAGCCACAGACCATCAACTTGTGGTTGATGCTTTTGTCATAGCTTCTGTTTATTGAAAAATCTTTACATTTATACATTTACATAAGCAGTAGGAAGTTTTAATTTAATTTAAGAAGTTTTGGTTTGACGTTGTTCCAAGGTGACACAGAGCCTGTGTTAGTCCTCAACTGAAACCGCTTTTTAAAATATTTAAGCAGTTTCACTGAAGAGGAGCAAATTCTCAGCCTCATTTAAGAGAGATTCGTAAAATACTCTAGTGAGGTCAAGAGTTGCTCAGAGCCTGCCATCTGAACTGTGTGGTCAAATGGATGCAATAAGTTTTCTGTTCTTTAATTTTGACTGAGTGTTGACATTCTGTGGTTTTATCACTTTAAAAAACCATTAAGCTGAGAATGTTACAACAAGGACTGAGAGAAAAAAAGCAAGAAATACAAAGAAGGTTGCTGACCAGTGTCATCTCAATTTTACAATATGTTTTATGAAAAGGAGAATGAAATGCTTTTTATTAATTCCTTGACCTTGACCACCAAAGCATTCACTTTGAAAACAAAACATAAAACAGCTAAGGAGAGTTCTGCTCACATACGTGCAGAGTATGTTTGGTCCTGCGAGAACTGACACACACACACAGGACTCATGTGCTCTCTAATCTCTTCTAGTTGGCTCTGGCATCATGACTGCATTGTTTGTCTTGCACAAACATGCCAGGCTTGGCTGTCGGCCCAGTAGGATTGATGCCTAGTTAGGTCCTATGTCTCAATTGCAGTTTCCAGAAGGGATGTAAAAATTAAAGTCACAGCCATAGCACCATTGCATGAGACATGTATGCACAAGCTTTTTTGCCCTGATGCTACAAAGATTGACACCTACAGCAATGGAAGTGAAATTTTTTCCTCAAATCCTACACACATTATTTGTACTGTTTATGAATTCATTAATTTTCCAGAGTCCAATTCCAGTTCTTGCAAAAAAGAGGGAAAAAAGGTAGATATGTTTACAGCATAAAAATAAAATAAATGTTTCTTTCCCTAAGATCACCCTTCATCAAAATGTTTCAAAAAATCTCCATAAAAAAAAAAAAAAAAACCAAAAAACCAAAAGCAGCAGCATCAGAAGCCTTATACTTAGAGCAGCACCAGATATACTACATAAATTCGTAACTGGTGTTTATCTGATATGTCCCTGAAGTACCTACAGGAATACAGTTTTCCTATTGTAATGTTCCACTAATACAGTGGAGTACTAATATATTCCTATTGTAAAGTTCTATATATTTAGCTTTTTCTTCAAACCTAAATATCCCCTGTGCTTTTCAAGCTTGATATCAATCAAGATAAACTCCAGATTAAATTAATCTAAATATGTCATTCATTTTCTGGTTTCCTTTTTTTTTTTTTTTTTTTCCCCATGATCCAGGATTCTCTCCATTACAAGAGTCCATGTGTTTTGAAATTCAGACTACAAAACCACAGAATATGCTTGGCTGATGTCCCAAATTTCAGTCACAGAAATGTGAATTAATGAATGCCTCATTCCAGCATTAAAATCATAGATGAAAGTCTTAACAGTAGCAAAGTCAACACATATCTCTGAAATTTCACTTGATCTTTCCTTTCATTTAGAAATTATTTTCTCTCCCAGAAACTCAATTTCTAATACAATTGCCCAAGTAATTCTGCACTTACCTGCAGCTCTGAGCAGATTATAACTACCTAGCTTGCTTTTGGGATATCATGTGAGACAGTGTGAAAATAAGTACTTTAAGCCTGTCATTGCTTCTGGTTTCCACAAGACCACAGCCAAGGTTGCAAACCTTAATTTAGAAACTTTCATGCTGTCTATTGCTTTATGACCTTTGTTATGTTGTAGGCATTCCTGCAATATAATTTCTTCCACTGCTTTTCAGTTAAAACAAAGCCAAACAAAAACCAAACAAAACCAAAAACAAACAAAAAACCCCAACACAACTTCTCTGGAAATGTCAGTTTTTTGAAAAATGCATTCAAACTCCCTCTTACATTAAGAAATATTAAATATGAAAAACCTGCGAGAAATTCAAATCTATGGAAAAATAAGGGAAAAAGTTTATGGAAAGTTAATAGCAAATCCTTATTTTAACAGTATTAGACTCTTCAACAATAAGGAGTGTTCATAAGACTTTCTAAGGATTAATTTCTTGAAACCAGTCTTGTTATTTTTGTATTTTTGTATCTTGTATGTATTGCAGAAACTGGATGATTTTTTTTTTTTCCTGACACCAACCAAGTTTACTTTTGCAGTTACAGGTACCAGCATGGTCTTCTCTTGGTTAGAAAGCTTTTTTTTTAGAACTAGATTATATATGAAGCTGTTTTGGGGGGGTTATAATTCTGTTTCTTTTAAGCCAAATTGACTTTGCCAAGGAAAGAAAGTCATCATCTTATTAACCTCAGAATGAATTAACCTCATAGATGTTATTAGGATAAGTAAGCTGAACTTTTTTTGACAGAGAACAGCAAAATACTCAGAGAAGCTACAGCAGGTAAATATAGTATGGTCTGTTTCTACAAAGAATCTTTCTCTAAACAGGTGACAATATAAGGACCATCCATATCCTGTCTAGGTCGCATGAGGTGAAGGGTTAGCTCAGTCAAGGCCCATATCCCAAGTGAAACAATAAACTGAAAATTCACAAAACTCTTTTTGACAAGGCTGAGTTAATGTTGCTCTTACACTGGTTGTGTCAGAACAATAAACAGCAGTGTCTCACACCCCCCACATTCTGGGGCAAAAGTATTCCAATCTCAACAGCATTTTAAAAAATGCATTAGGAATTAAAGGCCTGCCAGAACAACATGAAAAATTGCCTTTTAAATACGAAAGGGAAAGGTGCAAGACTATTTGTTTTGGTTAAATTTCACTGGAGGAAACAATTTTTTACTTCACAGCCCTCTGCCATTTACCTACTTTCTAGATGAGAAGAGATTTACATTGATTCCAATGAGAGTCTTTGATTTAAATCTCCTAGAGGCTTTACAGCATATTCACTTGCTTTTCCCCATCTTCTTCTCTCTTTCTCCATTCTATTACTGTATGCATTCTACAGGATATTGTCATGCAACATAGCAATACAATAATCAAACTGCATGGTACCAATCACTGCCTCTACTGAGCCAGAACTGTACTTAGATAAACACTACAGGAAATCCTGAATCCTGACATATTCTCAGTAGCTAACCTGCAATGGGCTTTTTCAGTCATTGGTTATTTTGGCCCTGTGTTTCTTTGTCCTGCTCTCCCCGAATGTTTATCTATAGGATAAAATGATGCTTCTTTGGCTGTCAGGTCTTTCTGCAGGCTGCAGAGGGGAGTCCTGCCCTGGAGGCAGTGCCTGCTCTCAGGCCATAGGCTGTGCTTGCAGGCACTTCCCAGAAATGCCACAGGAGACACAGCAGAGATCATTGTGCCTCCTCCTCTGCCAGGAACTGAGATCCTCTTTCACAAGAAGAGTACTAAATGTGTTCCCTTACTTGCTGGCCAAGAACACACCACAGAACCAAACAAGAGGTTATGCTGCAGACAACATTTTAGAGGCATAGCCTTGTTTTTCTTTCTTTGCAGTTTCAGTGCTGCTCCTTTGGGATAGTTCTTAGTTGTGTTCTGGGACTTTTTAACCTTCTCATATGACAGATGCATGATATTGCATGGATTAATGTGACTGATTAACATTTTGGTTTTCTATGTCTGAAATGTTTGGTCCATGCAATACAATTCTGAATACTGGGAAAGAGAAAAGGGAGAGTTGCAAGGAATCATACTCCAGGTGAGGCAAGAGCATTGTACTCCAGGAAAGAGAGGGAGCAAAAAGGGAAATGGAAAGGAAAACATTGGTATTAGTAGTACCTGACATCAAGCACTGAATTCTTATTGATAGCTAGCATTAATGACCATTGCTTTTAACTCTCAAAGACAAATACAGTATTTCATATTACCTCAAACCGTAAACATAAAAGGACTGAGCTGAGAAACTTGTCAATATCTTATTTAACTTAATTTTAGATCTTGTACAGTATTAGTAAAATCAGATGCATGAAACTTGTGACTGCAAGTAAGATTTTGAAAAACATAGATGGTTTGCAGGAATAAGAGATCTGGGTTTTGTGCAACTGATAATAGCTGGCACACAGCTCCTCTGCCATTCACACTTGCCTGCCTTAAATCATTCCCCTGTGATGGCTTCAAATGTATAAGTAATACATGATTGAAAACAATCCTTTGGAAACTTCACACTGGGCCCTGATACTGGATATCTTGTTGTCAAGTACCCACTAGGCATCAAATGTATGTAAACTTTCTTTCAACAGCAGTTGCAATACTTTTAAGTTACTCAAAGAACCTAAGCATCAGAGCAGGTAATTTGAAATGTCATACCAAAACCTCAGTTTCAGAAATCCAGAGTATGATGTGCAGAGCCACAGCTATAGTAATGAATATGACAAACATCTCAGTTGCACTCATGCCAGATTCAGCAGGAATTTGTCTGTGTGTTAATGGGAATACTATTAGGACTTATCATATAACTTTGTGTTAAAGAGTAAATTACTCCACAGAGTGCTGAGCAATTATGCTAGAAGAGCAGTCAATTTGTACAAAAGAATGCAGGTCTTTACTGGCAGCTAATCAAAGGTTGTTGTCTATAGTAGACAAATAGGTACACAGGATTTTCTAAGCAGGAAAATAAAAATTCATATTAAGTCTTTCTAAATCAGGGGAAAGAGAAGACACATAGCTACTCAGCTCAAAAAAGAAAAGGCCAATGAACCAGTCAGATACTATCAAAACACAAATTATATTCTTCACACCAAACACAGATTGGTCTCTAGGCACAGGGGAGGGTGCCACCCTCACCCTCCTTGCTCAGAATCCATCTTGACACACACCATGGCCTTTCTGGGGTCACGAGTTTGTGAAGTGCTAAATTCCTGCTACTCTAACTTGGCTTTGACACTGCCAGGCTGTTGATATACAATACCTCCTACGGTACACTAGCTAGTCAGCATGGCACCATCCTTATCATTACTTGTTTACTATAACCCGGGGCAGTGTTTAGTGGCTGCAAACATTTGTTTTCATAAAACATGGTACAGATATGTCTACCTTTCTGTATTTTTCCATTTTTTAGCTCTTGGAAGTAAATTTTCCCTCCCTGGAAGTTCAATTTATGTGTGATTAAGATATTTTCTTGCCTGATCTTTCAATTTGGCAGTTTCTCATTTTATGGACTTTTGTTATCATAATACTTAAAGATAGATGATTGTTCAAAGTTTATCTCTGCCTGAAAAGCCTCCTGGAATATATGAGCTGACCTGAATGAACTCACTCTTGGATGCATGGATGATAATCTCACTTCTGATAATGCTATACAGGGGGATGCATGAAAATGTGGCAACATGACTTTAGGTTTAATTTTAGTCCCCAAGATGACTTTATTGCATTACTAATGCTCAGGTTTAAATTGCTGACAAAGAGTTACATCACACAATTGACTGAGGAGGTTATAATTTATGAAATAATATTGGTACTGTGACTTTAAGATTTCTTCAAGTCTTTTTTTTTTTTCTGCTAGTACTCAAATATTTCTGAAATGTCTCTGGTGGAATGATTTGCTATGTTTTGCCAGAGTAGGAGAATAATTTTAAAAAGGCTTTTTGGCACAGATTCAAGATAAAAGTGTTTCTTTTATGCAGTACTGCAATTCCCTGAATGATTAACAAACCATATTTAGCATATGCTTATAATGCTTTGAATATCTTTCCAAAGATGTGGTCATAACATTATTTTTTATACTCTTAGCAAATTATAAAGGAATTAAATCTTGTGGAAACTGGATTCCTTAGCTTATAGAAAGATCAAATGTGCTCCCTGGAAATTTTGGATGTCTTGAAAAATAATTTTGATAACATAGCTGAGAATAAGGCAAAAAAAAAAAAAATAGGAAGGATACTACCAACAGTATAATGTAAAACTTGCAGCTTTATTTTCATGCATATTATATATTGTAATAAAGGGCATCATACACTATATGCCAGGATTTTTGCTATTAAAAAACAGTGTGATTTCAAATCCAACTAAGTATAAACTTAAAAGAGGAAAAATATTTTAAAACTCTGCATAAATGTAGTTCCATAAGCTGGGTTTTTCTCCCCCTGTAAGCTCCCCTTGGAAAGTATTAAATTGAACCAAGCATGTGCAAACCTTAAATTTAGCTCATCAGCTATCACAACAGCTGAACTGCTCCATAGAGGGGCAGGTGCCGTTGATGGTATACACATTTCTGTGCTCAGAGCTATGCCCATGGAAAGTGTATACTGTACATTCCAGCTTTGTGATGACACAGCTGTAGCCCAGGATAAGTATTTCTGCACTGCGGATGTCCCTCATCTGCCCGGACTGCTGATGCGGTCTGCAAGCCCTGCTCAGACCTGGCATTGTCACCAGCAGGAATGCAAGATGGGACACTACGTTCCTTTACAGGGGACTGGTGTTTCTAAGTGCACAGCCTCATCATTCCTGACAAACAGCTGGTCATAAAATCCATAAATGAGTTCACAAAAATGTCCAGAAATGTCCTTGAGGGCCCTGGCATGAATTGCAACAACTTTTCACAGGCTCTCTGCTGCTTATTACAAGCTACTTGGCTTCTCTGAAACAGGAGACAAGAACATAAGTCACTTTATACGGGAATAAATGTAAGCAGGATAATTTTAGGGGAGAGCTATCATGAGGGAAAGAAGAAAAGGCACACCAGCTCTTACTTAGAAGAGTGCAAGTGTTGTCTGTTAGGCAGGCACCTCTGCAGGAACTGCACTTCCGAACTGGCAGATGTCATAAGTGTATCTTCACCGTTGTGACTACTGTTCCACAGATTTCTGGAAGAAACAAGTCCTAGTCTTCCAGCACTCCAAGGACTGAGTCATCTAGATTAAGGGTACACCTTCTCACAAGCAGTCATCTTACATACCCTTGCCTGGTCCTCAGCTTTTCAGTTTGTGTTTTGACTTAGAGTGGAGCATTTGTCTTTGGGCAAGGTTTTGCTTCACCATTCTCCAAAGAAAGAGGATGCCATCATGCAGGAATGTCCATCAGGAATTTCAATATTTTCACTGGTTCCCCTGCCAGAGCATATGTCTTGAGTCTGCCAGCCCATGGAAATGTCTCTCAGTTTTTTACCACACTAGTCATTTCACCTTCCACTCAACACAGGGGGGGTGAAATGCCTCTTTAAAATATGTTGGATGACATCTGTCATGGCTGGTCATGACTTCCCATTCATATAGAATGAGCAAGGAATCTTCTCTAGTTAGCACTCCAAAGTGATATTAAAGGACCATAATCAGTAGACAAAAAACCACAGCATAAGATCTTTTTTAAAAATAGGAAACAAAGGACATGGAGAAAAGGTCTTTCAGATGAATTATTGCTCAGTCTTCCACCTGAGTGAGCAGAAAGCAAGAGGGAATGCATGAAGAGGGCATCCTCACCACAGAGGCAGAGCTTGGCAGAAGGAGCAGGAGACATCTTGCCTGCTGAAGGAGCCTGCTGGGGAAAGAAACCCTGGAACCTATGTAAACCTGAACCAGCTGCCATGAACGACATGATGTTTTCCATCCTGGCCAGGATATTAAACAGGTCTTGCAGATGTATTAAAAGGGGCCTGGCAGCACCTGAATATTGAAAAATACAATGTTGATCATGGGTTGTAGGGAGGAAAAAGGTGAATTACATGAAGTTGTGACTCCCTGTGTGGCTCCTTCATGGACTTGTGTTCTCAAGCGCAGCTGGTTTGACTGGAAGGTGCACAGTTGGACTGCCTTGGGAGCTGGAAAAATCTCAAGGCAGAAGTCATTTAGGGTGGAGCCATGAAGTAGGAGAGGTGAAACAACTTTTTTTTTTTTTTTCTGTTGTATTTTTGGAAGAGGTAGAGAGTGTGGTACCGAGTGACCTCCGCAGACTGTTTAAACTGCCTGAAGATCCCAACAGTTTTACTCTACTTTGGCTTGATGTTTCCCAGGTTCAGGCTGTGCTTTTATTTCTTCCATTACAACTTCTGTCAATGTTCTGTTCATTTGACAAAAGGAAAAAGAGTTCAGGGCTGTGTACCTGGGTTTAGTTCACATTTGACATTAGAACTGTAATGGAAAATGATAACCCTGAACTCCAAAACTGACTGTCAAGAATGCAAGTGTACTTAGAAGGCTCCAGTTTGCACAAACACCTGAGCCTCATTATGGAAATACAAGAATCAAAACATATTTTTTATGGTAGAATTTGCTTTCAGACTCTAAGTTACTCATGTAAAAACATCTCTTATAATATAACACTTGGTGAAATGTGGCCAAACACTGGGTAGTTAAACTATCCTGTGGGTGAAATGAATAATTCACATAGAAATGTTTCTAGAATGTTAAACATGGAAAAAGAATCTATTTTTCAAATAAGAGAGGATTATTTTATTTTGTTAAAAGATAAATTAATTTCTTACCATAAACTCACTGACGCATCAAGATGGTGACTGTGTTATTCAGTGCAAAATGTCATGGAGACAGGAGAAAGTAAAGGCGTTATGTAATTTTACCACTAAGGCAACTCTATGTAACTGCAATCCAACAGCATTACTTCACAAGGGAAAAAAAATAGAAGGTATTTCAGAGAGACTATTACACATTACTATGTGTTTTTTTTCTTCTATCACAGTAGGAGTTTGGTTCTCAATACTCAGAAAGAGTTCATTTAAATACCTGTGAAGGAACTTGTCAGGCAAAACTTTTACATGTAAAACAAAGCAAAAATTTTACATGTATTGTATATGCCATTTGGCTTAAATTATAGAGAAGTTAAAAACAGAATAGAGAACATCCCAGACAATTGCTGATTTTTCATGCATGCATTGACTGAATAACTTGCACACAGGGCTTAAAGACTTATTATTCTTCTGGAACTAGAGATATTTAAGCAAGATCAATGTTATAAGAACATTGTTTGCAGGTTTATTTTATCTTTTAGTCTGAGACTATAAGAAGGATGTCATTGGTATGCTTTGGAAGATACTATTTCAGAGGATCAGTTTTGGCCAAAGTAGTAGTACTTGTCACATTACAACAACATCCAAAAACTAAGCAGCTGGCTTTTTTGTGAGTTTAGTTATTGATCCCTTGGTCTTAACAAACTGGAACACCTGTTGCAATAACAGAATTGCAACATAAGTACTGCTGTGGTTTATGCTACCAAAGCCACTTTGTTCCATGCCTAATTTTTGTTAAATAAACTGATGTTTAAGAGTTGTCATCAAGTTGGAAATATCGGAATATTATTTTTACCCCCTCCTACCTCCACCACTTGGTCATATGCCTAACTACACATATGTGCATAGTCCAAATTATTCCAATAAATAAGGTTGATTAGTAAGTCTGGAGAGTTTTGTGGACTCATTCTGTTGCTCAGAATATACATATATTTACATATAGGTGTAACCCTGAGTACAGGATACTGCTGACAATATATATTTAAATCAGAAATTAATTAATTTTAGTCTGCATGCAAGACAAAAAAGGGGTATCTTACTTCTTAGACAGATAGGCAAAGCAGCTGCTGTATGATCTCTCTGATATCTGACTGAGCACTGGACAGAAATTTCCAACACACAGGCAAATACATCTCTATACTGCATTGGCTTTTCTCCGGTCAACAGAGGTCCAGAGGAGATCAAAATGAGAATGAATGGGCCCTTCAAGATTTCCCTGCTGGCTGACTCAAAGCCGAATTACTCTACTTAGGAACAAATCATGCAGCACATGCAGAATACTTCAGAAAACATTCAAAACATGTCACTGACTTTTCAAAAGAGTTTTGGTGTTCAGAAGATACATACCTAAACATTACTCACAATATAGCAGTGAAGTGCAAAGGTTCCACTCAGCAGAAATATCCCTGCTGGGAAAATTGCACAAAGGCACATCTGAGACCAGTTGGAAGAACAGCAAGAGAAGGACAAACAAGAATAAGAGCAAAGTAATAATTCCATAATATCAGAGAAAAACAATGGGGCAATGTTCTTACAAGGTCATATGGCTGTTCTTCCCCTCCCTGAGTCCAAGGCTGTCCCAAACACATGCAAACCATTCCTTACTGCTGTTCGTCCAACTTGTTCTGTAAATCCTCTAGGGATGAAGGCATCACAGTCTCACAGACAAGTCATTCCAGTACCGCACTGTCCCGGACAGTCAAAACACACTGTTCCTTTGGTTTTACAGCAGTCTTTTACGCATTTAAAGAGCAGGTACATGTCCTAGATTAGCCAAGAAGCCTGATTCTGGCTGAGCTAATGGTTGATTTATGATTCAGGCAGTTATTGATTGCTGGCTCATGTCCTGTTTCTTTTCAAACACTCTCTTATCTTCCTTTAGTTTGATGTACTCCCTCAATGTAACTAAGGGCTCAGGACTTGTCCATTCCACTCACCTAATTGCTCACACCCTCCTGTTCTTTCAAACATGCACATTTAGGCAGGGGCAGCACTGTGTGGAGAGCCTTCCAGATGTGGGCAGAGAGGATCCAAAGGTATTGTCATCACCCTCACAGCGCCAAAAGGAAATACAGTTCAGTTTTAGACACATATCCACATGTATTGATGCCTTTTCTTTTATCATAAGTAATCTCATAGTAAAAAGAGTCTTGGAATGACAGTCATTCTCTCTCTCAAAAATCTACATAAAATGTGGACCATCTCTTGGGCAGACAACCTATGAAGTTGCTGGAATATTGTAAGACCAGTACCACACCTAGACACCTTTAAGCAAGGTGTTAGAGAATCAGAAATTTGAGACAGAAAAAGGGAAAGGTGGACCAATTGGGAACCCAGCTTTTCATGAGCAACTGCAGCATGTCCCATTGAAGAGTGAAAAGGGAAAATGCCTTATCTTGAAACATCTTAGAAAAAAAGTGGGTTTGTGTGTCAAATACAGAACAGCCCAAAATTGTTTTAAGGTCAAGCACACCAGCAGATTCAAGGCCCCTATGCATTTTCTGCTATGAGAAAGCCAGTAGTTTAGGAAAATTTGTTTTACCTAGGGAAGTGAAAATTACAGAAGCAAACAAGTAAACAAAACACCAAGTAAACAAACAAAAACCCCCACCTTTGACTTTTCAGATTATATGTTTTTAATAACATCAAGAATTTTCCAGTGAAGGCTGGTAATCTCCAGATATATAGCTGTCCAAAACTGCATTTTCAAGTTAAGCATTATTAATGAGTTTGTTTTTTTCTTTTTGGCAGTCTTATCACGACTCACCTCTTGTGTTTCTGGCCCCTGTTGTGAAGTATGGACCTGTTGTTAAGTATGGACCTGTTGTTATGCAGCTCTATGTGAAACCTCAGCTCATCCTACAAGTCCTCTTCTCTTCCATTATGAGCATCATATTCCACAAATCAGTCCTTCTGCTATCTCCTGCCTTCCTCCTTTTGCAGGATTCATACCCCTCCACCCCATCAGGTGATGTCTTCATCTTCCTCAAAGGCAGCACCACCAGAGGGAGTGTTTAGGACATTCACAGAGACAAGACCTCCATGCTCCAGCCATGCCTTCCAGCTATAAGAAGGGGTTGTACCTGGAAGTTTCAGGACACAGCCTGGCTGTTGTAATTCTTTCAAATTCATCAACCAAACTAATTTTCCTCATGTGGCTAATTTGGGAAAGAAAATCCAATGAGACTTCAAGAGATGTATCCTTAACATGAAGTGTTCTCTTGCTTTCACATAAATCTCTCCTCTAAAGCATGGTCATGCCTACACTGATAAACTTTGATTTGAGTTTCTATGTAGAAAAATAAATTTTCCTCTTCCTATTCTTGGGAACAGCAATAATATTTACAGTTGGAAATTATCTGAAAAGAAATCCAGATTCTGCAAGACATCTGCTATTGAAAAGTCACTCCTTTCAGACAGGAATTGTGTAGACCCTAAAATTTCAGTCCTGGGTTTAGTAAAACCATGGGGAACAAAGTTTCATAAAAGGAGTATGGACAATCTCCCATATAACTAAATACTAGATTGTAATGACACTCATTATTTTAAAAAGCCAGAAGAGAAACATGTTATTCTGCAGAACCCTGTTTTCAGTACCCAAAGGCTTTCCATAGGTATCTATTATATTTGCATAATATCTTCAGATCATTTAAAAATTCATTTGGAGAGTCATTTACTCTGAACAGTATTGCATATTTGTTGCCCTGAGTGATCAAACAGGTGTCTAAATTGCCACAGAAAACAGCATACACAAACAGGGTCAGTGTGCCCCTTAAGAATTTAGAGCATAGAAACAAATAGCTGTTTGCTTATTTACTTTTTCTATATTTACTAAAATTTAAAAAAACTAATTCCTCTGGGTGTTTCACAGAATCACTAGAATCACTAGGTTGAAAGAGACCTTTAAGATCATTGAGTCCTAACACCTCAACTAAACCGTGGTACTGGGTGCCACATCTAATATTTTTTAAACACATTCAGAGATGGTGACTCCACCAATATATTTCCCTTGGTGCAGTTTAAGACTGTGTCACTGTGTCCTCTCCTTCTATGAGTTGCTGTCTGGAGGAAGAGACCAACCCCCACCTGACTACA
>VWZN01020935.1:316592-365822 GCA_013396955.1 Regulus satrapa | reverse complement strand
TCACCACCACTCTCTGGGCCTGGCCATCCTGCCAGCTCCTAACCCAGCAAAGAGGGCTCCTGTCCAAGCCACGGGCTGCAGCTTTTCCTGGAGTATGCTGTGTCAGTGACAGTGTCAAAGGCCTTCCTGAAGTCCAAATAGGCAACATCCTCAGCTTTTCCCACATCCACCAGGCAGGTCACTGTCATAGTGCAAGCTAGCTTGTTCTGGTAATTGGCTATGATAGATTATATTCAAACCTAAACAGGGACTTCATCCAGTGATGTCCCACCCTTGGCTGCAGTGTCACTGGCCAGGGAATTCAGTGGCACTGGAACCTCAGCCAATTACATGGGTNTCAGTGGCACTGGAACCTCAGCCAATCACATGGGTATACGAGGGAGTTTTGAATCTCCTATTTAGGGAGAGTCTGAGCAATAAACAAAGGCTGTTTGTCACTGAAGAAGTGGAGTGTGGTCATGTCTTTCTCCGGCCCACCTCCCCACAGCATAGGTCAGGCATAAAAGGAGACCAGGTTGGTTAAACACGACCTACTTCTCCTAAACCCACGCTGGCTGGGTCTGATACCCTGGCCATCCTGTAAATGCTGTGTGATGACACTCAGTATAAACTGTTCCATTACCTTACCACGTACTGAGGTCAGGAGGACTGGCCTATAATTACCAGGATCTTCCTTCCCACTCTTTGTGTGAATGGGCATCACACTGGCCAACCTCCAGTCATCTGAACCGCACCAGACTGTGCCAGGACTGATGGAGAGTGGCTCTGCAAACTCATTTGCCAGCTGCCTCCTCACTCTGGGATGGATCCCATTCAGTCCCATGGATTTATGAATATCCAAGCAGCTCAGCAACTCTCTGACTGCCTCCTCCTGGACAACAGGGGGACCATTCTGCTCCCTGACACTATCTGCCAACCCAGGAGGACAGTTGCCATCTTCCCACTAAAGACCACCAAAGCAGCTCAAAGCTGATCAAAGATGGCACTTTTCTCTGCTTACATTCACCATCCCATTCACCTTGTGAAGTTTGATGCAAAAAAAGGGCTGGATCTTGGAAAGAAGCAGAGCAACTCTGTACATACAGATGGACTGGGGAAGTAGAGATTGAAGAGACATACCATGGAAAAGTACCTGGGGGTCCTGGTTGAGGACAAGTTGAACATGAGTCAGCAGTGTCCTGGCAGCCTGGAAGGCCAACCCTGTCCTGAGGTGCATCAGGCAGAGCATCACCAGCTGGGAAAGGGAGGAGATTGTACTGCTCTGCTCTGCTCTGCTCTGCTCTGCTCTGCTCTCCTCTGCTCTGCTCTGCTCTGCTCTGCTCTGCTCTGCTCTGCTCTGCTCTGCTCCACTCCGCTCTGCTCCACTCTGCTCTGCACTGGGGTGGCCTCACCTCAAATGCTGGGGGCAGTTTTGGGTGCTACAATATAAAAAAACAGATGTCAAGCTCTTAGAGAGCATTCAGAGTAGGACCCCAAGGACAGAGAAGGGTCTGGAGCAGAAACCTTGCAAGGAGCAACAGAGGACACTTGGTCTGTTCAGCCTGGAGATGAGGAGACTGAGGGAAGGTCTCAATGCAGTTACAACTTCCTTGTGAGAGGAAGAGCAGGGGCAGCCAGGCACTGATCCCTTCTCTGTGGCGTCCAGTGGCAGGACCCAAGGGAATGGCACAAAGCTGTATCGGGGAGGTTTGGGCTGGAATTAAGAAAATATTCTTCATCCAGAGGGTGGTTGAGTACTGGAACAGGCTTCCCAGGAAAGGGGTCACAGAACCAAATCTTTCTAGTTCAGGAAGCATTTGAACAATGCTCTGAGGCATAGTGTGATTATTGGAGCATCCTTCACAGGGCTAGGAGTTGGACTTCCCTGTGAGCCTTCTCAAATTCACAATAATTGGTGATTCTTGATCATAAATCAGATTCTTTTCAAGAATAATATGATCAGCTGCTGCTTTTACTATTTTCTGGTTATTGTGAAGTGCAAAAAACTAAAACTTCACCTTCCCTTGCATGCTGGAGAAGGTAGAAGCTAATATTTTCAAAAGGCAGCTCTTTGACCAGATCTGGTACAGCTGTCTTTTATTGCTGTGGTATTGTCTGGCCATTTTGAGGAGAAAGGAGAGCTGAATTATATGCAGGGCAGTTTACACCAAAGTTAGCTATCCACACAGATGCAGAACAATGCATGGCTCCTCTTTCTAGGTTGTTTTTACAAGCATGTTCTGGGATGTATATTGTTGTCCCTGGATCAAGTTTCAATATCAGTGTTGCAATTGATTGTTCTTTAAATGTCGACTCAAAAACTAGTGCAGGAGAGAATATTTCCCTTTGTGGAGTAACATGTTATTATCATGTGAACAATACCACCTCAGCTGGACTGTATATGGGATACATCTATATAACGCAGCTAACATTGACAAGGTATGAATTCAAAAACAAACTCTAGATCACTTCAGCAGAATGAACTAACAATAAATTGATCCAGTGAATAAATTATATACCTCCGTAACAAACTATTCTCCTGAAGTGCACAGGTAAGCCTAAAACATACAAGTGAGGAATACTTGAATCTTGACACAAAGGTGGTGAAAATGTATAATGTTCATTACATATAATTGCAATGACATTCCTCTTCCCTGAAAAGTCTGTAAGCCAGGTATGCATAAGGAGACACAAGAACAAAAGGGTGGGGGCAGAAAATACAAACTTCATCTATATCTATTTCGTTAGTTTGTTATAGAAAATCCAATTCTCTAATCAGGTATAAGTTTCATTGATGTGTCACCAATGTCATTTCCTAGAGAAAACTGTGATAAGTGGAAAGTGAATGGTTTGTGCAGTCTGGAAATTAGATTTCTATGTGACTTGTTTCCAATGGCCTTTAGTTTGGCTGAAGAGTACATTTTTAATAGATGTGCTAGAACACAGTACTCTATCTTTGTAGGACATCATGACCAACAGAACAACATTGTCATTTAAAATGTTCTTTCAAAATTATTATTATACTAATAAGTTACATCAGTACAAGAAAATATTGTACTAGTATTGGTAATTATCTGGAGATTTGGTGGGGACAGAGAAAGCAGCCAAGTTCTTCTCTACCTTGAATTGGTTCAAAATATGAATAGTACATCAAAATGTAGGGTTTTGTAGTGGTGTATAAGTGGCATAAACAGTATGTAAGAATGCACAGTCACTACTAGGAGCCCAAAAGAAACCCATTTTGCTTAGGACTGTCATTTAAGGGCAGAAAAAATAGAGTGGAACAGAACATTGTAAGCAAAATTGTTAAGATAATCACCGCGTGATAACAGAAAATATCTCCAGCAAAGAATGAACACTAACTATGCAAGTTCAAAAGTGCTACAATGCCTTGGCAATTTAAGAGCTTACTCTTCTGAGGGTAGGTTTAATAGGCAAGACAGCTGCCTCCTTCCTGCAGGACTATCCTCGCTTTACCTGCCAGGAGCCTGCCTTCACCAGTGTCTGGGGTACAGCGTGGTGGCGACTGGCCGCTTCTGGTCCTTCTGCCTCAGGACTCCCAGGCTGCCTTTACTGGAAGGACACCCTGCAGGAGGTGCCAATGGGGACAGAGCCTCTGTGCAGAGGCTGTCTCCAAAGGCAGCAGCCACCCACCACCAGCCTCTGACAAATTTGGAATGGGGTTAGGTGAGAAAGACAGGGACGAGGAGCACAGAGCCTGTGAGGATGAAAAAAGGAAGCGTGAAGGCTGGCGTTGGGTGCTTTTGCAGTAGGGGAAGTACCCACTAGGGCAGCAGTGCACAGGCTGGTTGATTTTCTCTCTGAAATTCAGAAAGAAATGCAATATAAGTCTGAGTCAGGAGAAGAACTGACAGCCAGGAGGAGGACACAGCCCTGGAGGGAAATTCCCAAATACCTGAATTGCAAAAGCTTCATGCTCTGGAGCAGCCTGGCCTATAGCAGCACTAAATGAACTGGCAATAGAGAGAGAAAATTGTCAGTGGGACACAGCAGAAGTGTGCAAGTCTTGCCTCCATCAGATGGAGCAAGCCATAGTACACTGGGGAGCTCAGACAGACTGTGTCACCAAAGAGAGGCATTGCAGAAAGCAAAGCGGCAGAAAGGCAGAATTAAGTCCCTGATGCATAAGGGAGATTGGGTGATCAGGACAGCCTAGTTTTGAACAAACCCATCCCTGACAGATTCTCACAAAGCTAAAGGTTTGATATTTAAATCATTGCCAGAATGCAATTCCTGCCAGAATGTAATTCCTGGAGGTAGAGGCAGTGGAAATTAGGGATTCCCATGCTTCAGAGGCGTCAGTGCTGTCCACAGGGATCCTGATGCTGTCAGTTGCAATGCAGACTATGAGTGCCCTAGTGTGCCTAGCGTCACCATGACAAAGCTGCAAGCATAGGGAACATCATGTGTGTGACACATGCTTAGGAGCAAAGCAATGGCAAGGTCATATGTAGATCCTCCAGTCTTGCATGTCTGTGAAGAAATATGGGAAAAATAAAGCCAGATGTGATTTCCAAGCAAGTGACTATTTTGTGATACAATGTGTGATGACAATATTTCCAAACTGGAATTAAGATGGTGTACACTTCCTTTCAGTCAGCTTTTCTGTGTTAGATTACTTTAATTTTATATTTGTTTCCTGCTTTTTGGAGTACTGCTAAAATATACCACCATTCAAACTAGTTTATCTGCCTTCAGCATCTTCATTTCTCTGGCTGTGTTCACTTCACAGCAACACAGAGTTATCAGCAGACACTTGGATGTACACCCCGTGACCACAAAACCACCCTGTTCTTTTCCCTGTACAGAAGGGCAGAGTGCACAGGCTTGCGTGTCTTCCAGCAGAACATCAGGATGTGGAAGGCAGAAACACTTGCCAGTGCCCAAGTAAGAGCTCTTGGGCAGGCACTGGACATTGGCCTATGACCCTGAAGGTATCATGCTACAAGAATAGCTGCTGGGCTTCAAATTGTATCCAACACTGGGCTTACCAAGCGGGCTAAACCAACACTTAGACTAAACCACAGGAATTCACTTACTAGAGGGGAAAGCTGGCATAAATGTATACTGTGTTTACTGCTCTCATAAAAGGGTTACACCAACATTGGTGAAAATATCAGTCCATTCATCTGAACATGCAAAACAGCAAACCATCAAAAGAAGGAATCCAGCCTAATTATTCATTATAAAAAAAGGTTCCCTCCCCCTCAGCCCCTTACATGCCCCGCTGAGCAGGGACAAAAATTTTCAAAACAATGACAGAAAAAGAATTTCAAGTCCTGTATCTGTTTTCATTTAGCAAATGCTTACCAATCATTTCAGATATTTTAAAGAGGCCTTTTTTCCTTCCTTTTTAGCAGACAACTTGCAGGACCTATTAGTACAAATGTAGTGATCATTAATTTGATATACTGGAAAAGAATTAAGGTAGTTTTAATTCAAACATAATAATAGAACTGATGCGCTTGTCTTAATAAAATTAAAATAAGTATCTATATGTGTTTTATCATTACCTGAAGAAATGGAGCTGATGTCCACAGACAAGATGAGCTACATGTGATTTACACAAACCAGCATTCTAAGCTTTCTATTCTGACTTCTAGCCCAAAACACTACATTTCTGGTGGTATGCCATGGGCTCCATAGTTCAAGTTGTTAAAAAGTACTTCCAGAGAGTGTCACTATGTGTGCCAAAACCATTCTGATAGTAGAGCTGATACCTGCAATGCCGTTTTGGTGTGCCTATGAAGGAAATTCAAATACATCCTTTGAGATACCAAGCAACAAAAATTGTAACAAACTATATTTTATTTGTGGATTGTGGACTCATTTTGTCACAAAGGGAGAAATAACATTACCTTGTGCAGACATAGATAGACTCTGAACTCTCTTCCAAAAACAATTTTCCTCTAGTGAACATACAAATCCTAACTTAGAAATACAGCAGACATTTTTTCCTGCAAGCCACTCAGTTTTTTATTTTATATATTAATTCTTTTCCAGAACATTTTTGGAGCAGAGCCATGACTCTTCTTAAGTAAGAAGAGTCACAAGCAGCAATTACCACACACACTGTGGTTTCAATGTTTTATAATCTATATTATTAATACAAAAGTTCTTAATTTTCAGTGCACAAAAGCCATCATATTGTTTTCATGTCCCAGTGAACATTATTTTAAAGATATTATTTCAGAAGTTGTATGTAAGCGTGTTGCTACAATAAGACTGGATTCAGAGTCATGTTAAAAATACATGTTTGTACGTTCAAAACATGTTACATATTAGTATTTTAAAAATTTGTTAAAAATGCATTCTTTCTGTTGCACTGCTGCCAGCAAACATTTTTTATTAGAATACCCCACTGGGATTACATAAAAAGAAGGCAAAAACAACCAAAACAAATCTGGTTTATGTGACCAAATATTCACAGAAGTTCTTTGCCATGTTAATGAAAACCTTTATATTCTGTTTTGAGAGAATTTTCTAGATACACACATATTGTTTCTGCCAAGACATGTTGTGTTGACCTGTAATGAGGTAGTGTGGAAGAAGCAGAAGTCATGTTTATTTGCACTTGTGGTGTGACTCAGCCAGGTCTCCACGGTAAGATACCATTCCTCCACAAAGCAGCTTTATAAATGTAAAAAATGTTTACAGTAACAAATTACGATGGCTCTTACATGCATTTTAATAAATTACTAGAAATTATTAAATTCATAATTTAAAAAATTAATAATTTAAGAAAAATGTTGCAAAATGTGTTCTAGACATCAAATGCACCTAAGAGAAATATTTGTAGTAAATCATTGAAACTGGAGATCATGGAATTTAACAAATATACTAAAAATTTGCAAAAGTAGCTGGTTTTAAAGGGCGTGGCAATGGAGAAGGTTTGAAGAATAACAGTGCTGGAATTCCTTAAGGATCATGGCATCACTCATGTTTTAAATTTTTGCTAATCATTATTTAGGACTGTAGGAAGGAAACCTGAGCATGATGTTGATGCAACAAGGTATGCTGTTATGATTACAGAGCTGGAAGTCATTGCCAAGGCAGGTGAAAATTAGGGTATCAGAGAGAAAGGAATTGAAGGAAAAAAATTCTAAAAAATAAAATAATAACATAAAAAATAAAAAATTCTAAAATTCTAAAAATTCTAAAAGGATGAAATTCAATAACTGAAATTAGAATGTCATGCACAAGGGATTAATCACAGAATTCTGATACAAGTAAAAGACCTTTTGCTAAAAGTGATTTAGAGGAAGAATCAGCCCATGGGAGGTTTTCTGCCCATCACTGACATAATACAGCAACAGATACAGACATATTGAAGGTGGCATCAGGGTTGCTGCTTGTAGTACTGCCACCAGAAATAGGAAAGATAATGCCTGTACATAATTCTTTAACTGTGATACAATGCATATCTGAGTCATTCATGCTCAGACAGACTAAAATGTGAAATGGAATAATGAGAGAAATTATTATTTTGTTATCATCCGACCTGAGAAAAGACTGGCTTTGCATGTTACTGAAATAGAAGTTGGAGATGATTCTCTACACTGGGCTCTGCAAATACATCAGAAGGAATACACCTGAAATGGGGACCATGTTATAAACCTTCAGACCCACTGTTTTCTGGAAGCACCTAGAAACTCCATCAGCACTGGGGTCTCTCTTATCCAGAGTCTTTCTATCTTCCTATCTACTTAGCAACAAGCATTGCTTTCTGTCAAAATGTTCACAGAGATGGTTTTCCACAGGTTCAATGGTAGGCTGGCACAGATACACCAGCTGTGCACTGGATCCCTGGGGTATTTCCTTTTGGTTTATGAGGAGAAGTTGTTTTAGCTAGTAGTGGTCATTGTTTGAATAGATATTCTGTTTCCACTGGTGAACAGGAAGATGCTGGTCAGATTGATAGATCCAGGCTATGGGCCATGGTGGGTTACAAAGCTATCAGAATGCCATTAACACATAACCACTTCATACCCTTTACTGTGGCATTCATTTGTACAAACAGAGCAGAACCTAAGAAGAAAGGATTATTATCTAAGAAAAAGAAGAGAAAAGGTACAGTCAATCAGATAACAGCATGTCTAGTGACTCAGTGACAACACCACCAAGTAGCATCCACTGGCCACTACTGTATGACACAACAGCAATGACCATGTTTTGCCCATTACAGCCATCCTGCCATCAGTGGCACAGGTACCTCTGCCCTCTTCAAGCCTCATCCCCATGTCACAACTCTGAGCAGCATTACCAGTATTTTTCCAGCAGCTTGAAGGCTCCTGAGCCTTCCCTTTCCCCACAAAGTGGAAAAGTCAAGCAAAAAAATCAGAAGAGCAGTTCTCCAGTGGAGGGAGTGTGACTATGCTACTTGACCACAGAGCCAGGAAGGAGGGTGCTGCAGCAGCAGAGCTTGGGGCAGGAAGCCCAACGGTCTCAGTAAGACAGGGGACAGTGCTGCACAGGAAGCTCTGCATACTTGTGCTCTTCACTGCTCTGTGGCTCACTCTCGACACACAGCTTTTATTTTATATTCTTTATTCTTTATTTTATCAGGAAGCACATTTTATCAGAGCTGCTTCATTCTTTAAGAGGCTGTACTATGCAAGCAGCTGTGTATTCAAGAGAAAAACCAATCTGGGAAAAACAAGTTGCCTTCTCCTTTGCCACATATTTTAAGTTGTCTAAAACATGAGGTCAAGATTCTGAAAATCCACAATCAGGACACTGTCAAAATCTTGGACAATTTTTGTAAAGAGATGTATGTGACATGTCCCTGGGATGTCACTATGCCAACGGAGCTGTCAGTTGTCTTTTACAGGACAAACTAACAAGCATAGCTCCAAAAGGTGGCATTCTGTACTAGAATCTCTATATGACATCTATACTTTATAGCAATTTTTTAATATGACAATTCACGCACTCCAGGTCACAAAAATCTCATGTTGCAAAGTAGTTCAAGAATGTCAAGTAGTTGGCAGCAGGTTTATTCTTCAGAGGTAGAAGATTTAGAAATGGGTACAATGATTCACTGTAAGTCATTACAACAGGAGGGAATTGCTAACAGGTTTTGTGGGCTGGCAGGGTTGAGATGTAATCCAATAAATACCTACACCCAGTTCTTGCCCTCAGCCACAAAGAAATGCAGCCATAGCCAGCTCAGAACTCCCTACATAAACCAAAATTTATTTTGAAAAATATTGAGGAGCAGTGATTACCAGAATTCCTACTCTAAGCTGCCTTATTAGCTACCTTACTTCTAACCACCTAAAGGAGATGGTGCTGCCTATATTTTTAGATTTACCAACTTAGCCTCACAAAGCACTTGAGTGTTCTGCCATTTATATAACACGTTACAGATAGTTTAAGCTTAACTGCTGGACTGAAGGTTTTTCCAGTCCAATTTTCAATCTTTTCTGTGAGAAGACTGAGAAAAGTCCTGAAAGGTAAATTTTAATTTTTACCTCAACATTTCACTTTAAAAAGTCCTCCAGATTTGCAAATTTAGGCAAGGAGATCTTGGAGCATTTGGCTTTCAAGACACATATCACACAGATGTAAGTATTACCTACCATCTGTGTTGTTTATACAGCTTCCACTTAAATATTGGTCTAGGCATCAGCCATGACACAATAACACATAAATTAATAATAATAAAGAATACAATTTTATATAGAGTTTTTGGACCCTTGACCTACTCAACTGAAGCTTTCTCAGGGCTGTTAAAGGCATCCATGTGAGGGAATTTTGTCACAGATTTTTCTAAAATTTCTAAAATTATGTCATTTAAAACTCCTTTGAAAACCCACTTTCCCCCTTGTTTCTCAGACAGTCATATATATTTTATCCAAATATATGCAAAGACATGCCATTTTGTTAATATAAAGAGCTATTGCAAACTTCTAGCTATCACAACACTGATTATCAGTGAAATGCTTTTCTAACACCAGGATATTTCCACAGAGAAGGAGGAAGGAAGAAAGCATGTGATTGAACTGTTTACTCACAAACTGGAAGTATGACTAATGTAAAAATATCAAAAATCATTCTAAACTCTTCCTCTCAGGCAAGCTTCAGCAGTTTCTAAAGCAGTTTCCCCTCACTACACCGTTCATACACACACACACACACACACACACACACCCTATCCTTCAGAGGTTTGGCTTTGCAAACAGATAAAAAAAGATGAACTGGGTCACGTTTAGCAGCTCACAATGCTGCCAGTGTCTGTTTATATTTAAGCGCTCACGTACCACATCTAACTTCTCACAACTACAGGAATTTATTTACATAAAGCAAACAAACAGGATCTCTGTCAGTGGTACACATGGGGCTGTGCCACTCATAAATGTTTTTGAGATGGAGAAGTTGACATGTTTGCTTGAGAATAAGCATCATATTAATTAAAAATATTCTCAGGGGAACAAAATATAAGCCACAGCAATTGAACTGAGTGGCCTCTGCCCTGTTCAGAAGTCTCTGGGGCAAAGCCAAATGAAGTATAATTAATATGCCTGGGAACCCATAAACAAACAAAAAGGACAGGGTGGGAAGTGGGATTTCGTAGTTCTTTATGTGTAGGTTTATCTGAGTTGATAGCTAATAAATACCTTTGGAATTGCTTATCTGCTGAAAATTATTTCCCTTCTGGAGCAATGTTTCTCTGGAGACAAGTTGTGCTATGCATGAACCAGAAAAACCTTTTCCTTAAAGCAGTGGTGCCAAAAATTGTGCTACCACAGACATATCTTAAACTAAAGTCAGTGAAGATTTTTGCCTTAGGTTGCATGCATCTGAAGTGAAGATGTTCTTTGTAGCTTCAGTCAATGTGGGGACCATAGGGACATACTAAACAGCAGAGTAATGCACACTCTATGTTCATATTGTAAAAGCTAGTGCACAGTGCAGTGTTTTACAACTCAATCAAATGATCATTGTGGCCAAACCACAGCTGAACTGGAGCCTAACCAAGCCAAACTATACTTTAATTCTTTTCCCCCTGACACTATGCAACAGGAAAAGCTAGAAACAAATAGGTGTTATTTTGGAGTAGCTTCCTGTTTAAATGCTATTTAGCCCAGGAAAATGTGTCATTCTAGCCAGGTGAATAAGAAGTATCATGAGTAACCAGTATGAAATTTTCCTAATTTCCCATCTGCAATTCCTTTCTCAAAAGCTGCTGCATTCCACACTCTTGGGAGAAGATCTGCTACCAATTCAGTACCTCTTGCTAATGTAAGGGGGATTCTGATTCCATACGGAATTAGGTTGGCAAATCCCATTTGATAAAGTCACAGCATCAAACCCATGAAAGTGCCTGCAGTGGAAAGGACAGTAATAAATACATACAATTCTGTACATAATTTTAAAAGTCTGGTGAGATAGGCAAAGAGATCAAGATGAGCAAGAATTTGCTATCTGATCTCTCACCTTGCATTAAAAAAAAACCAAAAAACAACAGCCTTAAAAAACAAAACGAACAAAAAAATGTTACAAAAACTAGCGGGTGAAAAAGTAGCTGCTTTATTTCAACTCTGATGTGTGGGCATTTGATTTTAAATCATAGTATTTAAGTACCAGATTGGTAGAAAATACTACTGTCATGCTACTAATGTTTTACTTAAGCATTTACTGAATATGGGGAAATAGTAGAGCATCTTTTTATCCCACTGACTGAAAATAGTCTTATCCATTAAATAATTTGCCTGGCAGAAGATCTGCTTTTACAGTCTGAGCTAGTAACAAATACAAAAGAAAAATGCATTTAAGTTGAATTACAATCATTGATAGTGGCAGAGGGAAGAAATGTGGGAATAAAAGACAGCTGACTACGCTCTCCATTTTTAGTGTGCATAATTGTTCCAAATATTCCTTTGAAGTTTGAGATTGGGTGTTGGTTGGCATAAAAAGCCTCCTCATCACAACTGAAACATAAAATTATTTTATCTTTCAGTTCAGTGTTACTTGTTCCAAGTTTAATTAAACTTCATTCAACTTAACTCCCCTGCGACTCAACTCTGACAATAGTCAGACAAAAATATCGTTATGTCAGCATCATGTAGAAGACAATGAAGCAGCATCAAAATTTCAGAACAAAGAAATAAGCAAGTCTACACTGTTGTATTTATCATAACTGGTCCTGCATCTACTGAGAGGTGTATAATTGTTGATTTAGTGTCAGGCATATGAAGGAAGAAAACTGGTGGAAGACTGAAACCTCTGTGGGATCCTACCTATACTGCTTGTCTGGACTGAAAAACTGAAAGCACATAAATGTTTCATGACTGTGAGTACCTGGTGAGATTGCTAGCATACATGCTAAAATACTCCACCAAACACAGCCCCAATCTCCCAACAGAGTAGCAAAAATTAAATTTCCTACTCAAAGGCTATGGGCAAAATAAATTTTCTTTATAGTGGCACCATTCCAAATTTACAAAGAAATGTTTTGTATCTACACCTTCCCTTTCTAACTTAAACAATGGGGTTTTGATGTACTATAAAAATACTAAAAATATTGATAGAAGTTTAAAGAATAAAAAATAACTCAGAAAAGAACTCCAAAAGCAAAGAAAATAGAAGAAAAATCCTATAATAATGAGCAACATTTTCAAAAACAACCAATGGAAAACACTCAATTTACAGTTATAGTGTCTGTGTGTAAATGTGATTGCAAAGGTAGAATAATGATTGCAGAATAATGAAAAGCATCTTTCTTTGTTCAAGCAGAAAGCCAAGGTCAGTTCCACATTTTGGAAGACATGCCTAGCTATGTAAGGCAATAGATTTTCCTGAGAAAATGTCTGAATTAATTATTTTTTCAGCATTCATTCTTGATGCCTTAGTCAAAGAAGAAAGAGAAACATCCTTCACACTATGGAGCACAATGCCATTTTAAGATGCTGCTGTGTTTGTGGTGACACAGCATGCTGATGACATCTGTGACCTAAAATTTAAAGGCCTGTTTCAGAAGTACAGGTTATTTCATAGAATCATAAAATCATAAAATCATGGAAAAGACTTCAGGATCATAGTGTCCAAGTGCTACCCCAGCACTATCAAATCTTCCACCAAACCATGTGTCAGATAGCACATCTACATGTCTTTTATATATCTGCAGGGATGGTGATTCAACCACACCCCTGGCAACCTGATCCAGTGCTTGACAATCCTTTCAGCAAGTAAATTTTTCCTTATGTCCAATCTAAACATCCTCTGCTGCAACTTTTAGCCACCTCCTCTCTCTTCTTATCCCTTCCTTCTTGGCAAAAAAGGACTGACTCCCACCTTATTACTATCTTCTTTCAGGTAGAGGGTGACAAGGTAGCTGTAGAGAGTAATAAGATTCCCCCTGAACCTCCTTTATTCCAAGCTAAACAAACTCAATTCCCTCAGCAGCTCCTCACAGGACTTGTGTTCCAGACCCTTCATGAGCTCCATTGCCCTTCTCTGGACATGCTCCAGCACCTCAACAGTACTTTCTTGTAGTGAGGTGTCCAGATCTGGACACAGAATTTGAAGTTCAGGCTCACTAATGTTGAGTATGAGGGGACAGTCTCTGCCCTGCTCCTGCTGGCTACACTATGGCAGACACAGGCCAGGATGCCATCGACCTTCTTGGCTACCTTCTGCCTCGGTTGACCAGCACCTGCAGCATCTTTTCTGTCAGCCCTTGCTCAAACCTGTAGTTCTGCTATTACATATGGTGTGATACAGGGGGTTATGACATATGAAGTCTTCTGAAGGAGCCTAAAGTTATCCTGCCTACATTAGTTTTAGCAAACCCCTAATGAACTTGCTGGATTTTGAGAATTCCTTTCTGTGGTATCCAGCTTTGACCATGCATGTCTTACTTCAGAACCAAGTTCCATCACCATTTTTCCCTTCACACACTCAGTACCCTTGTACCATGCTCTGATTATTCAGGGGGGAAACTCTCCCAACAGGAACATTAAGAAGGTAGTTTTGAGGCTATCAAAGTTTTTCTTCTGTGCTGTAGACTGCAGCACTTCCTTTCCAATTAATTACCCCAGAAACCTTTTCAGCTATAGATTTAAAGAAAGTGTATCGTATGTTCTTTCCTTTGACCTTCATACCTTCAGTAGAACAAAGGATACTTCATCAAAAACTTCTTATTGTGAACTACTAATTGAATTATTTGTACAGATACATTGCAATTTCTTTACCATGAGTAATGTAACTGCCAAGTACCGAGTTAAGTCATTTGACATTTGCAGAAGTGCACCTCAAGAGAATTGTAACAATACCTTTTCATAAGAATTAAAGCTAATACGTTGTCTTAATTCAAGTCTTTGTTCCAATACTTTTTTCTAATGTAGATACTTTGTATTAGTAAATGGACTAGCACAGGTCTAGCTGTGCTTAGATGTTGTGCCAACGTCACCAGACTCTGCAGAGAGGACTGTGTGAACACAGCAATGCTGCTTCCGGATCTGAGACAGCTTTGTACAACCACAAGGATTTTTTCATCCCACCAGTAGCTGTGATATCATGAAAGGATTCAGATCTTCATGGAAAAAACATCTGCAGAGTGTTTGCTTTTTCCATACTGATACCCTAATGAAAACAGGGAGGAAAATATGTCACAAGAGACAAAATTTTGATCCTGAAAACCTAGCCTGTACTTCTTCCAGTTATGGTTGTGTTCATCCATTTGACTCAAAATTCCCCTGGCACTGAATGCATCTCAGGAGAAAATCTACTCTGAGCAGCTTTTTGTCTATTTCTTGTTCAACTACAGTAAAGAACCAAACCTGTGGGAAGCCATATTTGAGATTTCCATATAAGCCCTTACCACACCTCCCACCTATGCACCAACCTTGACTCTTCAGAAAATTACTGATATTATAAAGAAAATAATAAGGATCACATTATTATCATATTATAATAATAATTATAATATTGGATATAATTAATTAATTTTAATTAATATATAATCTAATTAAATTTAATAATTATATTTTATTTATGTGTTTATTTATTTATTCATTATAATTAAGATGCTCTGGGATAACCACTGGGATAAATAATCATGTTTTCAGTTCGCTATACTACTTACTCCTATGTTCTTTCTGCAGAAGGACACTGTATCAGCAGGAAGGATTCCTCCAAACAAAGACATCCCATTAGCAGATAGTTTGAACATTATTCTGGAGAGAAGATCAGTGTGTTTTTTAAATGCTTTGATTGGAAAGAGGAAATTAACTCAGGCTTCCTACTCCCAACCCAAGTTCTTTTATTATAAGGCTATTCTGTATATATCAAGTAATGCTTTCCCATGTTTGTTGGTTTGTTGTTTATTTTTTTCTACAAAGAAAGAGTGACCCCCTGCTCAGATGATTAAAATAAGAGATAAAGGTGACTACCTATGGAAGGCAGGTGGATCCCAAGATGACAAACATGAGCCAGCTTCAGAAAGATTCAGGCTGTCCATTCTTCATTAGTTTTAGTAAATATCTAATGATTTCGCTGGACTTTGAGGAGTTCTTTCTGAGGCATCCAGCTTTGCCCAGGCATGACCTACTTCAGAACCAAATTCCTTCATATTTTCTTATATACCTCCACTAGACCTATAGCATACTCTGACTAATCAGTGAGGAGCAAAGTTGAAGTTTCTGTTAATTTAGGGGTGTGATTGTGCCACAGCATGTGAAGCTAGAGGTGTTCATAGGCAGCAGCTGGTCTTCAACAACACTCAGAAGAAGGAGACTGTGGGGAAAAAAAGCATTCACAGAACTTGCCCTACACAATCTCTCAGTCCCTAACACCATGTGCCTGGGCCATTTATTAGTAATCTTGAGTGGATTCCCATTCCAAGAAGCTATCTAGCACCCTTTCAGTAAGGATACCATACAATAGTAACCAAAGTGTTATAAAGAAAGTGAAGTACATCCACACATTTTAAAGACTTCAGAGAGCTCTGCTCTTCAATCTGGAGTGATGATATGCTCATGTCAAGGCACAGCAGTCCCGTCTCCTAATTCTGGACCAGACAAAACTTCTTATACCTTCATTATACTTTAAGCCACAGAAATCTGGTACAGATTTGATAAAACTCAAGTGTGTAAGTGGTGGAGACTGTTTCACAAAGTCCAAAAGTGAAGGCACTATTGTTGCTCTCTTCATCTAAAAACTATTTACTTTTACAGCCATTTCTTGCCTTTGGAGTCATATTTGCTTCCTTTGGTCTGCAGTGTTCTAGGGGATTAACTATCTATCCATAGATAGACCTTGACTGAAGTATTATGATTAGTTTGACATGTTGGTCTATATTCCCTTACAAAAGCCATCACCTTTGGCTTTTTCTTCTATTTTTCTAAACTCTTTTCTTTAATAACAGAGCTCAAGTAAAACTCAGCCGAAAGCTTCCATGTCTTCAGAGTCAGTTATGTATTTACCATTTCATTAACGTGGTTTGTACAGGTCTTAAACCAGAATTCACTTTAGGGAGTTCACTCTGATGATAGTATGGGCATTAAATTCTACAATTTAAAGATATGCTGTAGTCTGTGTAGTTATCACTGTAAACAGACTATCAGAAGAGATCTTTGTTTAAGCGAGATGTTACTATCCTTGACTTTCTTCTGGAAGAAACCTTCACACTGAAAATATTACCCCTGATTGTGAAATATCATGGAGGCGCCAAAGTAAAGAAGAATGAAATATATTCTTAAAAGTTAGATTCTCTGTTCTCGAAAAATATATATTAAATACTATAAATCAAATCATAGTAACTTTCATGTGTGGGGCGTTTGGGATCTTTTTCTATCAGATTAAACCTTAGAATTACACACTCCTTTAAAATCTGCTTTCCTAGCAAACCAGCAGCATAACACAATAGTATCATTCATATCTGCCTGGTACATTTAGCTTAAGCCTCATATGAAATTGCCTTATTAAATTACCTGGTGCTTTCTGGTATTTTGCTTACTTTTGCCACAGTGGAGAACAAATGCAGCTGTTCCTTCAGTTTTGAAATTTGCTCCTCTTTCTTAAGCTTTGCTGACTGCAAGCCAGTGGGTGACATGAAACAGTTCAAACATTCAGACTAAAATTTTAAGAAAAAAGTGCCTGAAAATTAGGTCTACATTTTCATCTGCATATTGAATCTCACTTTTCAAATGTCAAGAAGCAAAAGTTCTTGTACTTTATTTTTTCTTAGAAAAAGAAGATAAATCTAGGATGGTGGCTCCAACACAAATACATTGTGTTTTCTTACTCATAGTAATTAAAAGCACAAGCTTTTTTTTTTTTTTCTTACAACATATAAAGGTTTGAAGAATTTTTATAGAAGAACAGTAGCTATACTTGACAAACACTGCTTACATTATGTAGTAAGGACTTGAATATATTGTCTGTTTTCTTTAGATTAATACACATCTCAGCTATAAACTGATAACAGAAGCCATGAAATCATCCAGCAATTTAGCCAGCAGAGGAAGCAGAGGACAGGCAAAGGAATGACCTGCTACCAGGTAAGCAAGTCTACGGCTGAGCTATATCTTTTACTGCAGGAAAACTTACTGATGCATGTCACAAGGCCTCACCTTTCCTGCTACACCTCACACCTGTTTGTAGACCCACGCACACAGGTGTGTTGGGGGTACATGGTGACGCTAGGACTCTCATGTTTGCCTGCCTGCACTAAGCCTGGGGTGTAAGGGTATCATGACCCATTTGCAATCCCTCTGCTAGCACAACAATCAATCTCACAAGCAGAAAGGGAACACTTCTTACAGACCTTTTACAATAAGTATGTTTCTTCCACCCCCAAGACTCACATATTTATTTTCCATTTTGCTCTGTACTAGTGGACACAAATTACCTTTTAGGTTTATGTGAACTCTTGGCTGACCAGTCACAGAAGGCTTTTGTGGCTTTCAGCCGTATGTCCCTTTCTGTGACTCATTTTGTTCATAAGCTGCACAGCATTCTCGCTGCAAGACTCGTAGACAGTTTTTACCCACAGACTATATTCTGGCACACTGAGATGATCTTAAAAACAATCACTGTTGTTGGCAGCCAGACACATGTGCAAACTTCCCCCCTCCCCTGATGCAGTGGCCAAAAGGAACAGAGCCTACAGTAGACCCAAAGGACCTCTTGGAGAACAGATGTCCCATGCAGAACTGTCCTGGCTGTCCATAAAAGGCACCTCTTGGCCTGGTGTTTATCCCATGCAGGGAGGAGCACAACATCTTTGGGTGTTATCCAAACACACGGAAAGTTGGTTAAAGCCACTATTATCCCAGCAGACGGGCATAACTCCGAGTTGATCAGAGGCTGCATTTTGACATATTTGCCAGCAGTAGTATGCCCCAACCGGGTGAGTCAAAAGGGTCTGTCAGCTTTGAGATTTCATGCTTCTAGTTAAAGACATGTCCTGCTGCTAATCTTGCTTTTCCCAAACTAGATTAGATTTAAGACGTCCAAATGCCTTTCCCATGGCTTCACAAAAGCATTCCTTATCTCAGGCCTAAAGCATCAGGCACAGTACTGCCAGGCCAGTGTGTGGTCACTGCCCCTGGCCCATCTTTTTATTCTTGTCTCCCTACAGTATCTTGGCTGGATAAATAGCTGGGATGAGCCTCTTCACTAGTGATGGGAACAGTAAGCCAGTTGGGCTAATACCTACATAGATGTGTAAGGTAGCATAGACTTCATGTTGGCAGTCAAATGCTAGGGATGAGTCACAGCTCCACAGCTCAGTAGAAGGTGAGTTGTCAGGGGCTACCATGACAGCAAAATGCTAGACACACTTATGGATGTTAATTGCTCTGCTGCTTAAAAACAGACTAATGAGATGTTTGTGTTGCTAACTCCTGCAGTGTCCAGTTTCTTCAGTCATAACACTGCCACATGTTGACCTGACTTCTGACATCCAAGGCTGGTTCTGGCAGTCATTTCTGCTAGTCTCAGTGCCACCTACTCAGAAAGCAGCTCCCAGCAGAAAGAAAACTAATGTCAATTGATGGTGCATATTGCTGGGAGACATAATTTTCTTTCTCTTATAAGTGTTTTGTCCATTCCTGCTAGTTTTATGTGTTATTGGGTTTTACCTTTCACATGCAGCCACTACCCTTAGGGATGATTCACTGATGAAAATCTCACCAGAAGTAAATGTCACTCTTATTCCTTCCAAAAGGCAAAAAATCACTGATTAGTCACAGAAATCCCACCTTACCCACACACCCCTTGATCCCAAACAACAATTCTAGGAGTGCGTGATCTTATGGTTGTTTCCAGCTATTTATTCCTGAATGGCTATTTCCCCGAAATGTTTATCTTTTTCTGTGAACAGAGTTGCTCTGTAAATTCACATTAATGATATGTACATTAGGCAGTTTTGCTTCTCTCAAACTATATTAGTTGCATTTCAGATTAATTTCCACTAACAAAAACCATTAAGTTCTTTCAAAATAAAATCAGCACAAGCTGAATCTAATAAATATCCCTAGGAAAAAAGCAGACAAAAAACCCCAAAACAAAACAAAAAAGCATTTTTCACTTCTGTCTACTACCATCATGGGGGTTTTTTTTGTGACATATTTTGTGACAAATTACTTCATGGGAAATCTGAACACAGACATTGCTAAACCCAACATTTTTTTCCTTACTACATGTTATTAAAGGAAACTAGTAATAGAGTAATACATAATCTGCATGGGAGTTGATATAAAGCCTTACAGAAAATGACAGCAAAAAGAAAATTAAAATTTCCAGGTAGAACAATCAATGTGTTAAAAAAAACCCCAAGCAAACAGCCATGGAAACATGCTTTAACCTTTTCTAAGTATCAATAAACAAATACCGGGAACTATTTTTTGCATGATTAATGAATGTTCTTTGCATTACAAACATCAGATCCTCTGTTTGTGCCTGTACCCTATGAATGCCCAGTATCACTCATTTTATTTCATAAAGGGGAGGAAAAAAAGTTGAATTTTGATCTCTGACAGCTGCATACATGTCATTTCAGGAGACATTGCAAGCACACAGGAAACAGGAATAGGGGCAAAAAAGCTTCAGAGGATCTGAAGCTTTTTTGCTGTTTTTTCTGCAGAGCAGTGCTGCAGCATGCCCTTGCCCACAGCATCAGTCAGACCAGGGGCATGTCAGAATGTCCTGCACCTTCCACTAAGTCCATAAGCCCAGCTGTCTCAGCAGAGAAATCAGGGAATGGCAGTAGCTCTCAGTGTATAAGCAAGTCTCAAAAAACTGTCACAGAACCCAGTTACACCCATATAGTAAAAAAAAGGGTTATCTTATTTCCAGTGGTAATTGAATTGCATACAATTATTCTCTTTTGAGAACGTTTAGCTAATGCATTGCTTTACTTTAATCAGCAACTATGTAAACATTAACATCTTTATAACAATGGAGTCATTTTTTCTTAAAAAATGGAACTATAAATAATGAACCATCAAAACACCGTAGTCTTAGAGATCAAGTACCTATTAAATACTTCTAAAATAATGCAAATTTACTTATTACATGTTTTTATGTCTATTTTTCAATTATGGTGTTTGTATACAAAAAAGTATTCATGGTTCTTTCAAACAATATTTTAGGTTACACTGACCTAAAATTTTACTAAAATAGTGCAAAAAATCCCAATGAACCTCAAGAAAGTGCATTGCTTTTCATACTGTGTCTCAATAAAATCCCCCAATCTTGTTTCTCTAGAAAGGACTGTGAGATTCATTCTAAGAGCAGGAAAGTCTTCTTTTGGTAGATTTAAACATGTGGGAAACCTTTCTCTGACAAATGGTATGGAAAATAATACCTCTTAGGAGAGGCCTGTTCTTAAGCTTTCTGCAGTGTGGGAAGAGGCAGGTAGTTGAATTAATCTTCAGCTAACTAGTTTCCAGTTGATAAAAAAAATAATAATTTAATTGCTTCTTCTCACATTAACACTCAACACTGATCCCCAAGAGATCTACCACTTTCATCCAACTACAGGTCCCATCCATGCTCTTCTCTCCCTCGTGCAAAAACAAACAGAACCTGCTTTATCCCCTTCCTGCTAAATAGAGATTTTTAAACAGATTACTTATGTCCATTTTTATTAATTAGGATCTGGTTTTAGAGGTCATACCCTTTTCCCCAAATGCTAATCCCCTGAGCTCTTATCACCTTGTTAAATGTTTAATGTTGTGAGCATCCACTGGTGAAAGCCGGGTCAGGTCAGTGACCTCCCTGATTGGGGAAGAGGCCAATATTGGAGATGTAAGGTACATCTCCCAAGGGCTGAGGGGGAGGAAGAGGCAAAACAGCTGCTAATCTGCCATAGCAGAGTGACAGCACATTCTGGCACATGTTCATCTTAATTTTTGCAATTCCTCTCTGTTTTCTCCTGTGTATATACCTAATTTGCTAATTTAGTGTAGTCCAGGAAAGCTAGACAGCTCTAAGAAAATAATTCATTTCCCTTTGTCTACAGAGACATGTACAAGTATGATCAGGCTTTTGATTAATAGATGGGCAAAAAAAAAATAATCACTGAAACACTGTCAGCACAACCTGGTTTTGACAATGAAAATTATAGAGGACCTTTCAAAGAGTAGAGTTATGCCAGTTTGCATGTTTGGTTTTGGGTGTTTTCCTTGCAGGAAATAAACACACGGAAGCTAAGGCCAACCACAGAGAGATTCACAATAACTCAGAGAATCAGATCTCCTTGTCTCCAGACAATAATCCACTTTCATTAAAGAAACAGGTTTACTGAACAAAGCTGTTTTCAGCCTTCTTTGACTGGGACGTTGTAAAGGAAGATAGGTCTGAGGTGATAATAGTTTTTTTATTGTAATTTAAATTATTCTGCTATTTCACATTATTTTCTGGCAAAGTGGAGAAAGTAATAATTTTGAGAGTTAAAAACTGAGGATCTTGTGCATTAAAGTTTAAGGATATCTGCAATTGAATGATCCAAAAACTTCAACAAACAAAACAAAAAGACAATGTGAAGGACTCAATAACTTTAAGTTTATTTTGTTCTGACAAACAACATAATAAGAAAAATTTGTCCTTCTAACAAATAAAATTCTCCTTTTTTCCCCCACAGTCCTGATCAACCAAATGAATGAGACTATTGGGATATGATGGGAGAGACAAATCTTTATTTGTGATCTTGTATCTCAAACAAATTGATTTTCTGTGCCTTTCATTTTTGAGTTTTCCCAGATATCTTATGACAAGTTGTTTGCCTTCTTTATGCCCTTTGCTCATTAAAGTCACTCTGTGTCAAGAAGATGGCATGTTACCTTTGTGAGACAGAGATTCAGAGAATAACTCTGGAGGCTGGGGAAGATCTTTGAAGGTCACTTGATCAGATCTCTGCTCAGGCCATCACATTCAGTTTAATTCTGAGTATCCCCAAGAAAGGAGAGTCCACAGCCTCTCTCAGCAATATTTGCCAGTGTTTGATCCCTTCATGATGGGAAAAAAACCTCAACATTTGATCAGAATTCTGTGTCTTTGTTGTGACTTGTATCTCTCTCCCTAACCCTCCAAATTTAGTTAACAAAAACCCCTGGCCACATTTTGAGTGTGACTGGGGCAAGGAAGCCAAAGGATGCTAGGGTTGCAGAAGGAATGCTCTCATGAAGAATTTCTAGTCTGGGAAAACCTGCAGTGCCTTGTCTGAGGCTCATCTGAAGTTTATGGCTTCATATGCCTTCTCTTACTAGTTTCCCAGGGAGCTGTTTACTTTATTTTTGTTTTTTTTAAGTCCAACTGCACCTCCTTCTCTGACCTTCTGAGAAAAAATTATTTGCAACCTTCCTGACATAATGAAAAATGAAGCTACATTAACCAGAAGCAGCCACTCTATGATGATCACAACATTTACATTGGATTCTTTTTTTGACCCTAGTGTTCACTTTGTCAAAGGTACATTAATTACTCAAAACTTGCATCATATAAGTCAACATGAAAATTCAGGTCAAGATAAAGCTGAGAATGTTTTTCTTCTTTTGTTTTGCAATGTACTTTCATTCTTGGGAATTAGTCTACAATACATGGCATGGCAAAGAGCCAAGCTGCAGAAATGCACAATGACAGTAGCAAAGTGCTTTATGATAAGGAAAGCCAAGTATCTTAGACACAAAGAACTCTGTAACATTATTGCCAAGTAGATCTTCAAGAAAAACAACAAAATAGATATTTTAGATGAAGTCTGTGAGTCAGTGAGCAGTTTAAGCTTTAACTAGAAATGAAGTTGAAATATTAGTGTAAAAAAAATTAATCCAAATTTCATGTTTGATCTTTCCTTCACATTTAGGGTTTAGGTAGGACTGAGCAGGTTTGGTTAAATGAAAACTATATTTGATTCAACAGCTTCCTAACACGGAGTCAGGAGATTACTTGGACATGCAATCATACTTTCATTCATAAGAGCATGATAATGACTATGTAATCAGGTAATGTGACACAAGCTGCCACCACTTTATTCATGTGTTACCTTGAACTTCACTGAAAAACACAAGGGAGATGTTTAATGTCGAAGCTCAGAGATAGTTAGTCTCTAATCACAGTGAAAGTATGTAACATTCCCGTAGAACAGCCTATCATTAATCTGCACATGCTTTAAATGGGAAATCTCAGTCCCTGCAAGAGCTCTACCCCTTGTGCCCCCACGGTGGTGGGACATGGGGAGAGGGCTGAGGGGGAGCCCAAGGTAGCCTGCCCGGGCCCAAAGGCAGCCTATGGAGGAACAGAGCAAGAGTTAAAGGAGTCAAGCTGAAAGAAGCTAAGTTCAGATTACAGACCAGGAGGAAATTCTTTACTGTGAGGGTGGTGATGCACCTCCTCATTTTACCTTCCCCCTCTAATTTGAAGGTAGGCGGTTACTGACTATGCTAGCCTGTAGAGCATTAGGAAGATGACACATTGCCTTGCTCCTCACTTCAACCTACAGAGCAGGCGGCATGAAGCAAGAGAAGCACAATTTACATTCTATCAGAAAAGGAGGAAACCAAGAGATAGATGTTTCAACCCCAAAGTTTCTATTCTTTAAGCCCCTGGTCACCAAATCTCTTTACTGCCATTTGCTTAAGGAAGCCTTCATTACAGGGCTCTAAAGCATCATCAAAAATGAATTATTTCATGTAACAGGAAAATAAGCTCAGCCTGATATCATCATAGGCAAGAGCTACTTTGTGAGGCAGAAAAGAGGCCACAGTGGGTCATTGCTGTGCTATACAGACACGATAGAATAGTTAAGACTGGGAAAGACCTCTTAGATCAACAAATCCAACCATTAACCAAGCACTTCACCACTAAACCATGTCTCTAAGAACCACATCTGCACCAAAAAAGTGATCAAAAACTTCAGGACCGTGATTCCACCACATCCCTGGGCAGTTGGCTTCCATGGCTGACCACCCTTTCCTGACAAAGATAAATACCAAGTATTTAAAAAAAAAGAAGGAACTAGTGGGGGTAAAGAAGGAGCACAAAGTATCATGCAGTAAAATGGAGGCTGAGAAGTCAAAGAAGTGGGCTAAGCACAACAGCAATCACAGCCTGAGGTATAACAAGGAAAAGCAGTGATAATTTACAGAGGGAGACAGATCAAGAGAGGGTCACATTTATCTATTGTAACCAAAATCACATTGGACAGTCATCAAATGTAGCAGAATTTGACCCCCGTATTGGGGCAATAGAGCTGCATGGGCTCCATGAATTCAGAAGGCTAAACATGATTATTTATTAAGACCTATATTCAAGAGCAGAGAAGCAGCAAGCAGAATACATGCAAGCAAGCCAGACAAGCAATGCAGACAGCAATGTCCATCTGTCCAAAACATCCAGAGTATATTAATAAGGCAGAATCCTGTACTAAGCATAAATTGGCTAATCTCTGATGTTATGAAGAATTCTCCCAGTGTTCTCAAAACAATCTCAGGGCCAAGTGTTTGCCCTATGTTGTAGGCAACAACCTATCACAGAGGAACTGAACTTTAGGGCTGGGCAGAAATTTTTCCAATCTTCTGTTTCCATGCAATGTTCCTGGCTTTAAAAAAAAGGTAAAATTCTCATTTGCAAAGGTATCTTCTACCTGAGGGATGCTGCATTGTAAAAGAATTGTAAATTGCTGCACTTGGGCTTTAATCACACTTGTTAAATACCATTTACAGTGAATGTGACCCTTTAATGTCAAGGCTTACTGGAACCCACCATCTGTGGTTTTTCCCTCCTAGCCACCTCCTACTAAGTTCTTCTTGGAAGTGCTCACTCATGTACTCAGGTACCTTTCAGTAATCATAACCTGGCTTCCAATCTCATAAAAGAAAATTTTGCCATTGTCAAGGGGTTTTGATAAGCTGTGATATAAGAGGGCAAAGCTAATGGCAACAAAAGCCAGAACAAGCACTTCTTGTGAGTGACCTGCTACTGCTAACATGACAACATTTTGTACCAGCTAGTACATTACTGAAACAAATTCAAGTCCCCCAGTTGTTCTGAGAGAAATTTAAGTAGGAAAGCAGTACTTTAGTCATAAAGTAGGAAAACGTGAAGAAAGAAAATGTGAAGAAAGAAAATGCTACACCCAGAAGCATGGGAGGAAGGCCAGGGTCTTAAGTGTTGACAGCACATACTGTCTATCTGAAGGGCATAAAAGTGCAGGGTAGTGCAACCTATTCATAGGGAGGAGGAAAAGCCTAAAACCAGAGATTGATCATGCACAATCAGTCAAAGTCATGCCACTGTTTTCTGATAGCTCATAAGTACCATAAAAAGTATGCCAGATGTTTCTTGAAGAGTCAACAGCTTTGTGAAACACACACATACCATGTATCAGTGTTTACTGGAGGCTGCAGAGGGGGATGCTGAGGGGCTGCAACTACACCCTGCTGTTGGGTAGATCTGGAGCAGCCACAGGCATGACCGGGTGCTTCTCACACTCGGCATGGTTATCTCCAGAGAAGTGCCTGCTGTGGAAGCCTGCTGGAAGGGGGTGCAGGAGGGCCCTGGAGCTCTGCCTGCCTCTATGCACTGTGACGGCCTCTGTGTGCTGTCAGTCCCCACAGGCCTCATTTTATTAGCTGAGGAGTGGTTTTTGGTTGGCCACCTGTGATGGTTGTAGTGCAACTGTAGGGATTAGCTGCAGGCCTTCTCCATGGCAATCCTGCTGTGCAGGAGGGCAGATAAGACAACTACATAATCCTCATACTGGCTGTCCCCTCCTACTGAGTATGGCAGCTTTCCCAACAACTGCTTGCAGGTGTCACTCCCCCGGCCCATCACCAGATAAAGGTAAGGCAGAATTTGTGCATGCAGTGGGCCACATTGTCTTCTTTTTTGGTGTCTCCCAGGCAGACATGGGAAGTCTACTGCTGTCTTTGGTGGCCCTACCTGAGGTGGCTGGCTTACACCAGAGTCACCTTTACCCACAGTTTCCTTGACATTCAGTGCTTTGCCCTGACAAGGGAGACATGCAAACTGCTGGAACTTGTCTGGCAGAAGGGGCACACAGACTTGTTTTCTGTCCATACAGGATTCATAGGTGGCAGAACAGGTGGAGTCAGTGCATAACATAGTTGGCCTCCTCCCAGCTGTCCAGGAAAAGGAAAGAGTAGTTGCCCAGCTCCATGGTCATGCTCTCCACTCACTACAGTGGCCTGCAGTGAGCAGTTGGTGAGTGGCTCCATCTCTGCCGCTGCAGTAGTGTCACACTAACAAGGGAAGAGGCACCATAGCCATCAGATGACCTGGAGATAGGTGATGGAGAGACCTGATGCCCCCAGGTCCTTCAGGAAGAAAACCCTCATAACCTCCCAGAATGAGGTGTCCCCTTCCAACTCACCTCTGCTACTGTGCCTGTATTTCCTGGGTGTCCCACATGCTTGAACCTGGCAGGGAGGAGGGAAATTCCCCAGCAGCTCTAGAACTGGGCATGGAGAGCTGCTACAAACAACTTTCCTCACTCAATGTCAGTACCAATGGCTTCATTCAACACTGCAAACCTCACTAAATGCTCATCTGGAGTCTGGACATGATCTGGGAGAGTGGAACTTGGCCCTGAATGTAAGCAGCAATGATGCCTAATATCAAGAAGCTCAATATGAGCTTCTCCTGATGCAGCTTTGCACCATTCCTATGTAGCCTGTCACTGGATCCCAGTGAGAAGATATCAGCATCTCCTCTATGAAGCCAGGCAGAGGATGGAGGAGTACTTGAAGGTGCTGCCTTTTCTCAGTGCCCAGACTTGCTGCCACAGCTGCTAGAGCAAGCTGAATGTCCCTCTGGAGCCTATATGCCTTGCATTTGTGCCTGCTGGAGTCTACACACAGAAGCTGTGGCTGCTGAAAAGCAGCAAGATCAGGGGTTGTTTTAAACTCAGGTTTGTTGGGTCCTGTGATGGAAAGCTGGTGCCCCAGCAGAAAGGCCTGGCAATAGTAGCCTTGCAATGCAAAGGAGAAGTTCTGGAGAGCTCCTCAGTGCCAACAGGGCATCTCAGTGTAGCTCCAGCAAGGGCCTTCAAAGCAGTAGAAGGCACCCATCATTGCTGGAGGGAAAGCCTATAGGGTGACAGAGTGGTTCAAGTTGGAAGGGACCTGCAAAGGTCACATGTTCTTGCTCAAGATGGCTCATATAGAACATATTATCCATAAAGCCACCTCCAGACAGCTTTGAATGTCTCCAAGAATGTAAAGTACAGGTTTTTTTCCAGCTCTCCCATTTCCTGGGAAACCTGTGCCATGGCTTGGTCACCCTCACAGTAAGCATTTCCTGATGTTGAGGAGAGACCTTCCCTACGTGTTTCAATTTGTGTCCAGTTCCCATAATCCTGTCACTGAGAGCCACTGGAAACAGCCTTTTTCCCTTCATACCTTCCCTTCATAATCTGTACACCTTGAGGACATATATCTATAGCCTTCTCTTCTACAGCAAGAAAAGTCTGAGCTCTCTCTACCTTTCCTCTTACAGAAGACACCCCAGTTCTTTTTTTATCTAAACACAGCCTTTGTCTTCGCTCTCTCCAATAGCTCTGTCTCTCTCTGGTAGTGGGGAGCACAGAACTAGGTATTGTGATTCAACTGTGGCCTTACCAGTGCTGAGCAGAGGAGAAGGATCATCTTCACATTGTGAAAAAAGTTGATCAAAGACCTACATGAACCAGAGAGTCTCATAATTTGCAATAATACTCTGATATTGTATCCTGGTTTCAGATAGCATAGAGTTAATCTCTTCGCAGAAGATGGGGTTGAGACTGCCTGTGTGGTGGTTCATCTCCTGCTGGGCTTGACACCACAACATTTTCATCAGAACTGAGCTGTCACAAGCATTAAGAATAGTAAGCCTTGAGCGGAATAGTAGGATCAGTACTATAAATATAAAATTAATTAAAGCAATTTTTTTTCACAAAATGTGTGTGGTCAAATTCTTGTTAGTGTAAGTTATAAAAATGAGCATAAATTCTGTCAGAAATGGCATCTTATATAAGATAATATACATTGTATACATTGTAATATGATATGCATATTGTATCTGTAGGAGAAGGATAGAGGGAATGAAAAAGAGGAACCCAACAAACTTCCAGTTAGGTTTACTAGATTGCACCCATACTTCCTAGCTGACTTCACCTGTGTAGTCATAATTAGGCACAAAGGTCTTCATGAAGCAAATAATTGGCATTTAAATAATTTTGCCATTCCAGATAGCCCCTAACTCCAGTGAAAACAACCCTCATTGTCATCCCCTAGTCCTGTCTTGCAAAAACCAGGGTACCAATGTACCATTGCTTGGAAAAAACTTTGCTCCCCTGCCCTTGTAATCCTTTGCCAGTAAGGTTGGAAAGCTGCAAGTGGAACTGCTGGTGTCAGTTTAGCTTAAGTGTAGTTGACAGCAGGAACTTTCTGTAATTCCCCCAGGGAAAAAAAAAAAAAAGACATTTCAGAGATCATATGCCCAGTGACCATGCTCTACTAGGATAGAGTTTCTCAGCAACAGGCTCCTTCTACAGCTGTTAAGAGTCTAATCTGATGATAAAGAACTCTGAACAAACTCAACACAAACTTGAAAAATGAAATAAGGATTCTACCAGTTCCTTAAGATTGGAGGATATTATTGTCCTGTTTCTATTTTAAATAAATAACAACTTTAAAAATTTTGCTCTAGTCACAGCAGGTCTTTATGAAATTCTGAAGTTCATTTCACAATTGTATGCTTTCTGTAAAGAAATCTGAATAAACAACAGTGACGCTTCTGTGTTTTTGAAAAAGCAGAAGTCACTACTTCACTTTTGGAAATAGAGTTAGGGGAATCCACAGTACACAAAAAGGTAGAAATAGGAGCCAGAAGTCAGCATTTATATTATGCACATAGTCTAGGAGAGAAAAAAGCTCTACACCTAAATACTACCAACCATGCTGACAGTGAGAATCCTTTTAAGGATGAGGATAAGAGACAACAAGCACAAACTGAAGGAAGTTTCTATTTGAATAAAGGAAAATCCTCTTCACTTTGAGGGCAATTAAACTTTGGAACAGGCTGCCCAGGGAGAATATCAAGTTTCTTTCTCTGAAGATGGCCAAAACAACCTGCTGCAGGGAAACCTGCTTTAACAGGGGAGTTGCACTAGATGACCTCCAGAGGTCCCTTTCAACCCCTGTGTTTCTTTGATAGTAATGAGTTTGCATGGTAGTGGTATCATGTATGATTCCCACTCTTGCAACTTGGGTTAAAGTCCCAGCTGGGGCACCAAAAAGGTCATAGTGGGCTGACCCCATCTGGATTCCAGGCATTCACCAAAGGCACTCTGTAACTCCCCTCTGCAGCTGGATATATTTCACTATAATGAAAGGTCCATGGGTTGAGATGAGGGCAGAGAGAGACACTCATCAAATACTGTCAAGGGCAAAACAGATTTGAACTGGGGATATTAATTAATAAATACTGGGGAAACGATTACTAAAAGAAATCAGAGCCAGATAATGAAAACCAAAATAAATCTTACAAACTCTCTCTTCCCGCCTCTCCCTCCTTCCCAAGCTCTACTTCCTCCCCCCAAGTGGTGCAGGGAGACAGGGAAAATGGATTACAGTCACTTCATCACACGTTCTGCCTCTGCTCAAGAAGAGTTTTTCCCTCACTCCACAATGGGATCTCTCCCACAGGAGAAAATTCTCCATGAACTTCGCTAATTTGAGTCCATCCCATGGAAACAGTTCTCCACAAACTGCTCCAATGTGGGTCATTGTTCCACAGTGTGCAGTCCTTCAGGCACAGCCTGCTCCTGGGAACCCCCGCAGGGTCACAAGTCCTGCCAGGAGATCAGTTCCAGTCTGGGCTCCTCTGTCCACAGGTCTGCAGGGCCCTGCCAGGAGCCTGTTCCAGCACAGGCCTCCCAAGAGGTCCCAACCTCCTCCCAGGCATCCACCTGCTCCAGCCTGGGGCTCCTCGGTGTCTTCAGGGCTGTTCTGCGCACATATTCTCGTCTGTCTGCAATTACATCTGTACAATAACTTTTCTTTTTCTTAAATATATTATCCTCAAAGCATTACCACCAAGTTTGATTGCCTCAGCCTTGGCCAGCAAGATATCTGTCCTGGAGCCAGCTGGCACTGACCATGCCAGACATGGAGGAAGCTTCTGGCAGCTTCTCACAGAATCCAGCCCTGTAGGTCCCCTGCAAAATCTGACCACACAAACCAAACACATTTTGATACTGACAGAAAATAATGCCAATTGTATGTAACGTATGCCTATGTCTCTTGATTAAGATTTTAAAGGTTCAAAAAGATAGAGAGAGAGAGGGAGAGAGAGGGAGACAGAGAGAGAGAGAGACAGAGAGAGAGAGAGAGAGAGAATGACGATGGGGGGAAATATGTTAATTTTACCAGTTATATTTTTGTTTGGTTGCAACCAATTTTAATGTTACTGCCTATAAATAAATTGCATTTTAAGAATGCAGCAAGAATAAGTTATAATCTGTAAAGGTTGGTCTTTATACATTACAATTCCTGTATGTATATCTTACTGGCTTTATAGTGTTTCAAAGCTATTAGTTCCTAATTTCCTTTAGGGTAATAGACTACAGTACAGGAATAGCAGCAGCAATTACACTGTATTCTAGAACTCATACTTTTTCTTTTAACAGTGTTAATCTCTGAGAAAGTACTTTATAGGAAATCGACTGTCCTTTCCAAATCCACAGTACTTCTGTTGAAATGATCTTTTGTCTTAAATGCATTTCCTAAAATTATTATGAGACCTGTTATCCATTGATGTATCATTTTGAAAGAACATAATGATATCTTTTAGAAAAGATTTTTCAAGAAGCTTTTTGCTCTGATTATTGATAAAATTTGTCAAATTAGTCAATCTGTCTAAGAGACAGGTAAAATAAGTTCAGTCTCTCCTGGAACTTCCTCTTGCTCCCAGCTCAGCATGTTGGCAGGGTGTATTGCCCCTGGGGTTGTGCCTCAGAGAAGACACATTCTCACATGCTGAGCAGGATACAGGACCATGTACACAGCTCTCTTGAGAGAGGTGATGTGGTCAAGTGCTGGCAAAGGTCATTAGGCATACCACCTGAGATCTTCTCTTTAATTTCAGACTTTTCCTCAGTCAAACATAGCCTAGGATTTACTTTAACACTTGGCAACATAGTTTGGGTTGGGTTTGTCTGAAAAAATATCCTGAGAAAAACATAGTCCAGCCTGTTTTCCAAAACGTAAAAAATTACATTTAGGGGGTAAAATAAATCACTTTTTTATTTACTGCTAAGAAATCCAGTATGTTCAGTTCTCCAGGAGAACTGTATGGTCAGAAGCAAGATATTTTTAATGGGAGGGGGAAAAAAAAATCACTATAGAAGGCATTTATCTAAGAGACTTCTATAGGTAGGTCAAGATCATCCTTCCAACAGTTGCACCATTTGAGGATGACTCTGCAGCATGTTTCCCTTGTGCTTGTCCTTCCAAACTGCTGTTTACTTCCTCTGTATTTGAGTCCTCATTGGTTTCCACACTAATCCTGACATTTTAAACTGATGTTCCATTTCCTAAATTCCCTTTCTCTCTCTTTGAGGTTTCTTCTCAGAAGTCCCTCAGCTGAGTGAGATGAAATTCAAGCAGAGGAGCAAACACCTTGGATTGTCTATTCTGCCCTCCCAGACTGGAGAGGGGGACTGCCACCTGAGCAGCATGGTTATGTGTGCAGCACTGGGGAACCCAGCCCTGATATTTGCTCTCATAATCTCAAGTTCTCTACCCTATTGTCAAGGCACAGGATGGCAGGACACACATGAAGCTCAGCAACTGTCCTGTTTTTTGTTCCTCTTCTCCCTGTAGCATGGATGCCATGTCCCATACCAGCCCAGCACTTCCTGTCTCCTTTCCTGCTACAAACTGGTCTGTCACCTTCCTCTCAGCTCGTACTCACAGAAACTGTCTTGTTCAGGGAGCCAGGAGTTCATGGAACACCTGGGGGAGGAACAAAGTGGTAAGCAGACGTAGGAGAAGAACAATTTCCAGTGGGTTTGGGAAGGGTGACTGTGTGGTCTGGTGGAGAAATCCTGTGAGGATTTGCACTCTCTTATATGCAGTATGAGCACTTCAGCCTATACTGACCCTGTCAGTCTCCTCCCTTGTGATGGAGCAAAGCTACCTTTGCAGCTCTGCTGCTGGCATTAGATATAGTTATTTTGTGCTCTTCCCCTAGAGGCAAATTTGGCTGAGTCTGTATTTCTATGAAGGCCTGTCTCAGGGCCACCCACTGTGTTTCTCCTCCATCTCGTGGCATCCCAACCCAGAACTTTTTGTACCTGACAAAAAATTAAGTCCTAAGAGCAGGATTTTTAGATGAATTATCACTTTCTTCACCCTTCATTTCATGTTTCCCATTATCTCTCTGCTTACAAACAGGCTGCCCTTTCAGTTAAGAAAGTGCAGTAATTTCATCAACGTTTCTCATGATACATGATCTATCCAGCTATGGCTGTCCAGCTGTTGTGGACTTAGTCAGTATTTCATTTCAAAGTAAGCTACACAAATAGCTCAACTGATATAAAGAGGCAGGAAATAGCAGTAAAATATTCTTTGAAACATATTAAAGAGACCTTGTTTGCAGCAATATCTTTGGAGTCCCAAATGAGTTCTTTTCTGTTCTTTAACTTCAGTTCTCATCACCATTTTACAAGCATTCACCATTACAAGTTATTTTGCTTTATCACAGTAATGCCAATAATATGAGGAAGATTAAAACCCAGAATGATTCTATCTTCACAGCAAGATAGAACAGTACAAAAAGTAGGAAAGAAGTAATTGAATCAGTGTTTGCTTTTACCTATAGCATGAATTATTTTGAAAATACATCAAAAGTGACCATTTTCAGAAAAAAAAGTCTTGATCATCAGCAAGACTTGTTGAATTGAGACTGTAACCTAAGCCCACACAGCATAACCTTGTCAGTTATACATCAGGGACTTCCACACACAACCTCTGAATCTTATTTTAAGTTTGTCTGGAGTTCTGAGTTTCCCGTGAATTCATTTTGTCTCTTCTTTTTTGCTAACACAGTCACCAGTCTCCCTCACTGGTTTGCCAGGTTTATGATCCTTAGTGTACAGAGATACTGCAACTGCAGGAAAGCCATTGAATTCCCACTGGCAGATCTGCTCCAGGGATGTCTGCCTGACCCACTGGACCTCATGGACACATTAAGATGACTGGGGTAGACTTTGGGATGTTGGGTGTCTTTGGCAGTAGTCAGCATTAGGATGGAAGTATTTCTCACATTCTCATCATGTTGGTAACAGCTGTAATACCAGAAAGAAAATGTAAAGTCTTTTTTTCTTCAGTCAACCTCTAAAACAGCTCTTCATTTAAGTATCTTGTTTTAGGAAAAATGTGGTTTGTCACATCACAAAACTTTCAAAAGGGAAGTAGAGAAACCTGACTAAGTTTGCCCCACTTATTCTCAAAGACACTTTTTCTGTAATCTTTACATTTATCTAATATAAAGTAAACATAAACAAAAATAGTTGCCGGCTAGAACAATGAAAATCAAGATTAAAGAGACACTTCTGCTAATTTACAGCAGCCTGCAATTAATAGCCATTTACAGCCTGCTCCCTTTCCCATAACATCTTGAAGATTTACTTCAGTGTTTTTATGTATTTGACTGAGATACAGAGCATATGATTTATCATTTTGTTGTCTGCACCTACTTTTCATTTCCGGCTTTTTTTGCATAAACACAATCTGTTAAATATTTACATGGCTAAAAACTAAATGCCAGTGTCCCTTCCACCTTGTTTTCTCAAGTACTGTCACACGTTGTCACATTTTACCATTACACTTTCTTAAAGGCCTTTTAAAAAGTGGGACAGAGCTTGGTTGGTGAGTTGTGTTTCTAGGCGACAGCAAGACATCATTGTTTCATAACAATATTACACTGCCTCTAGTTTTCCTGTAACATCCTTTCAGACTGTTCCTGACATATCCTAAAAGATACATGTTCTACAAAACACTTATTGTTAGAAAATTAATTTGTTCCAGACGATTTTCAATAGAACTCTACAGGAATCCTCTCCTATTATTTTGGGGGCTAGGCTTTTTTAGTTGTTGGCTAGAGGCTGAATCATTAGTTTGGAAAAACACTCTCAGATGTATGATTTTTCTCTAACCGCCTGTCTTTTACAGCCAAATTAGAATTTTGCAGCAGCTCTTTTCTGTTTGGGCAACAATGTACTTTTCATCTGAAGCCATGTTTCACCAAGTAGATCTAAGCCTGAAATATCTAGGTACACACTTATTTTGATTGGATCTTCAAAGTGATATTAAATTAGGCATTAGTTCGTTAGGGATAGACAAAGGGAATGGTCTTAAGTTGAAGGATGGTAAGTTTAGATTAGATATCAGGAAAAATTTCTTACCATGAGGGTGGTAGATCCCTGGAACAGGCTCTCCAGAGAAGTCGTGGATGCCCCATCCCCAGAAGTGTTCAAGGCTGGGGCTCTGAGCAACCTGGTCTAGTGGAAGGAGTCCCTGTACAGAGGGGCTGGAATGAGAAGATTTCTAAGGTCCCTTCCAACCCAGACTGTTCTATGTTTCTGTGATTAAAAGGTATTGTTGGATGTTGGTGGAGTACTTTCTTCAGTGGATAATACAAATGGTTTCAGTAGGCTTAGCGCAACAATGCACTTTTTATCTGAAGCCATTTCATATTTCATGCTATACCATATTTTATTGGTTTCAAATTCACAGACCTTACTGCACATATAGAGAGGCCTAACCGTGATAGAAGATAATGAGAAAGTAAAGTAACAAAATTGGTGTCCTCAGAACCTAACTGAATCCCTGTATCTGCAGGCCTGTGTGCTGGACTCATCCAGAGGTAAGCAGCCCTTACTGGGGCAAAAAGTTGGACATGTCCTTCATTCTACCCTCTGATGTATTATCTGCTATGTGTCCAGGATCATGGATTTGCTGATCCATGCACACACCTCAAGCTGTGACTCCTCTGTTGAGTATATTTCTTAAACTAATATCACCAATGAAGATCAGCAAGTATACATCACTCATGGTTGCAAATTCCTCCTATGTGTGCCAAAATTAGACAAAGTATTAAGTTTTGTATGCTGCAGAAAGACAGTCCCTAACAATTTACCATTAAGTACAACAGTTTATAATACAGTGTGTTTTGTTTCTGCATGGCTGTCTGTCAGGTAATCTTGCTGTCCTGGAGGAACACAGAACCCCTTCTGAGGGCACAAAAGAATTGCTTCTCACCTTGGGAAGAGATGCTGAGCACCACCTGCAGCATCCACCAGAAGATTCCTCATCTAGACAGCAGGGGATTTGATCTGAGAAAAAGTGATTTTCAATAATTTCTTGGCATTTCATTGTCAAGAACTCAGCTTGAAGTTATCTTTTCAAATTTAACGTCTTTAGTTCAGCAAATACCAAAGTCTTTAAGAGCTACAAATAAAAATGGGCAAGAAAAATTATAGCAGGGTTACTTTTTCTTAATTATTTCATCTTGTTTTATTAACCTCTATAAAGGTTCATTATATTTGTTCTATCTCATAAATTTGAATAGATGCTGACTGTGAAATTTTTCAATAGAAAACAAATCTGGAATCCCACTATATTAGTGGTACCACAAGACCTACAAGGAACATAACACAAAAATTTCCTAAGGGAACACCTGAGAGACAGAGCATTAAGCTTTCTAAGCAGGATCTGATGATCACCAGTTGGAGTTTTTTAAAGGTGAACATGCAGTAGAACTATCAAAGCAAAGGACACCCTCCAGGGTAGAACTTTCACTCACTTATCTAGTGAGGTGTACTTATCTAGTACACCTCACTTATCTAATCCTTTCTTTCCCAGCCATATTGCAGGCAGTCCAAGTACCAACTCAGGCCAAATTCTCTGTTTTTAAGTGTAGATGAAGAATCCCTGTCTGTATTTTCTTTAAATTTGTTCATTAAAATCTCTGATATACCATTCTTTCAGAAATACTATGGCAGATATTTTTCTCTTTAAAGACTCAGTCAAGGTATCTTTACACACCTTCTGAAACCAATTCTTCATAACCACATTAAATACTGGCATATGGAAACAGATATTCTCATGACAGGATCCAGTCTCTGTCCTTGCTTATAGTCATATTTTCAACTCTGCTGCATATTCAAAGCACTGTTTTGCCTTAACTACAGTTGGTTTAAAATCTTTTTGAAGAATGCTCTTGCCCTCCTATCATTTTCTTTTGCTACTTAGCCTTTGGTTTAATTAGCCATTAACAGGATGACATTAGAGCTAAGGGATTGGTATTGATTGGTATTGATATGGAATATATTCAGGGTTTTTTTCTTTGTTTTGTTTTTAAGTGGTTATGAAACAAAAAACCCAGACCTGGAAAGGAAAAAAATAAAGCAGGGCAGGTTTGGATCCTGGGAATGTAATTCTCTATCCCACCATTTTTGCACTTATGGAAGAGCAGAAAAGTAGGATACGGAGACAGAGAAGGAGAAATCATGCACTATATAAATTAAATTGAGTTTGGGTTTATACATTCTGCCCTACTGAATGACTCCCAGCCCTGGTAATTGTAATTCATTTCCTATCTGCAGGGTAGAAATTGTCTGGTAACAGCAAGAGTGAAAAGGTGGGTCATTTTTCTACTGTTTCACAAAAGGTCTCTTGAGTGTTTTGAAATTACTAGGTCACAGTCTCTGTGTTGAAATACTCCAAGTATCACATTTATTTGTTTGAAATAGGAATTAAAACCTTAGAAAGTGATTAAATTGGATGAACATTGACCCATTGATAAACATCTCTTCCCTGCTTCACTGCCATGACCCCCTACCACTCACAGTTCCATAACCAGCCACAAAATTACTATACAAAATAGGTGGAGAAGGGTCATGCACAAATAATCCTTCAACTGCCTGGATCCAGATTGCAGAATTAATTCTTAAGATCTCCTTGCATTTACTACTGCCATAGAATCTGCATGAGGAACACACACAGGAGTAAAACTCTTATTATTAGCATTTTTGTGTACAGCCAAAGTAAATGGACTCCAGTATTTTCTTCCAGTTTCTATGTTGAGTTTTTCCAGGATGTGTGCTATGGTCAGGAATGTGCCTTTCTTTTTATCAATTTTTAACCCAAAGCATATACCCCGAAGGCCAAATTCAGAACTGAAGTTTTCCTTCCATATTCTTTGTACCTAACATTTTTTTAAAGCTATTAATTAGGCAAAAGCAGATGCTTTTATATTTCTAAAATGCATTTTTTTTTCTTTCTAGGAACTCAACTTTATTGTTTTCCATTGAAATATCTGTAAAGCAAACCAGAAGAAAAAAGTTTACCAGTCAATGGATAATATTGATACAAAGAAAGAAAAATTTCTTGAAAATTTTAGAGTATGAGTGGAAGTTCACAGACCATAGCATCAGAAACTGAATGAAGTTCCAAAAAGATAGGTAGATTAGTTTACATTGCTAAAAATTACTTTATATTATATACAATTTGACAGGATATTAAATAATTACTTTTCAACTGTCCAGCTACTTCATTCTAAAATACTAATCACTCTAAAAGAATGATATTAAAATGATAACAAAAGATAAAACCAAAAATAATTTTAGATTAAACTAGACAGTTTTTGTACATCAGAAGGTGCACAAGTTTGCTCCACTTACTTTTGTGAGGTAAATTATGAAGAACTTAAAAACTCCAGCCCTTTCAGCTCCAGCAGGGTTAATCCTGAGATGTTTTCAGGCTTATGAGCTGTCACTGTTAAATATCATGAGCATTTGCAGACACACTCCCAAGAAATTGTGGAGGAGAGACAACAGTAGACCCATGCCAGCAGCAGCCAGGTTAGAAAGTTCTGCCCTGGTTTGTTCTGTATTTGGATGACTCACATCCCCAGGGAAACCACAGCAATGAAAACACAGAAAAGAGCACACATGCCTTTATAGATGGATAAAGTATAACAACACATGTTGGTAAAAACTTCTCAAATGATAAGATTATTTCTACAGGATAAAAAAGTTATTAAGAGACAAAACTGCTAGGGATTTAGAGGGAGTGTTCCTTTGGGCTAGCTAAAAGAGTAAGCAGAAAAGGGTGGGGCTTAATGCTCACTTGCCATGGAGCAGAGGACCAGGACAAGTTATTCAGCAAGGACAATTTATTCACCAATACAAGGACCAGATTATTCATCACCTTCAGTAAAGACTTAAAAAAGGCAGTAAAAAGGGTGGTTTCTGAACAAGCTACTTAACTATGTGTAGTAGGGAAAGTCATGCCATTGGTAAAGAACTCTGGGAACACTTCACAAAATAAGGCCATTTGAGCTCCAGTTTGAATACATATAATGCATCCTGACAGAAATAACCTAACCCAGAGGTAGCAGTCAGGGCAGAGAAAGGAGATCACAGAATCACAGCATGGTATAGATTAGAAGGACACCTGGAAGATCATCAAGTTCCAACCCTTCCACTAGATAAAGTTGCTCCAAGCCCCACCCAGCCTGCCTAAACATCTTTGATGGAGTAACCACAGCTTGTCTAGGCAACCTGTTGGAGTGATTCACTACCCACATACTAAGAAAGGTTTTCCTTATATCTAATCTAAACCTACTCTTTTTCAATTTGAACACATTTCTCTTTTGATTTCACTACCTGCTCTTGTAAATAGGTTTGCCCCATCTTTCCTATAAATTCTCTTCAGGTACTGAAAGGCCACAATTGGCCTTCTCTTTTCCTGGCTGAAAAAATGAAATTCTCTCAACCTTTCCTCAGATGCTCCAACCCTCTGATCAACTTGGTGACTTTCTGTGGACTTTTGTCCCAACAGTTCCATGTCCTTCCTGTGCTGGGACCCCAGAGCTGGGTGCAGGGTTCCAGGTGGGGTCTCAGCAGAGCAGAGGGGCAGAATCCCCTCCCTCCCCTGCTGCCCACGCTGCTCTGGATGCAGCCCAGGACACGTTTGGCTCTCTGGGCTGGCAGTGCCCATGGCTGGGTCATGTCCAGCCTCTCACCCACCAGCACCCCCAAGTCTTTCTCCCCAGGACTGCTGTCCCTCTGTTCATCCCCAGCCTGTGCTGATACTGGGGTTTGCCCCAGCCCAGGTGCAGCACTTTGCACTTGGACTTTTTAAACCTCATGATGTTCCTGTTGTCCCACTTCTCCAGCTTGTTCAAATCCCTTCAGAAGAAATACTGTCCTTCAGATGAATCAACTGCACCACTCCACTTGATGTCAGTTGCAAACTTGCTGAGGGTGAACATGATCCCTCTATCTATGTCACTGACAAAGAGATAAAATAACACTCGTCCCAATGCAGATCCTTGAGATACCTCTCCTTACTGATGCATGTTTAGATTCTGAGCCATTCACCCCTAGCTACTGGATGTGACCACACAACCAGTTCCTAATCCTCCTTAAAGTCTACCTGTTGTTTTTAACAACTCTTCCATTTAGAAAGAAGGGGGGGTGACCATGTTAAGGCCTTAAAGATGTCTAGCTAAATGACATCTGTAGCTCCTCTCTTACCCACTGATGTAGTTACCCCTCTATAGAAGGCTACTGTGTTGATCAGACAGGATCTTCCCTTGTGAAGCTGTGTGGGCTGTCTCAAATCACCTCCTTCTCCTCCATGTATCATAGCACTTGACTGAACGTTATTAGACCACTAGGTTTTGAAAGTTTCTTTTTCAGAAAACAAGCCTCATTAAAATACTGCATACAGCATTTTCAGCTTAGCAAAGTGTATGTGATAAATTATTTCAAAGTCATGTCAGTCAGATGCAAAGTGCTATACACTGAGGAGTCAGAGAAGAAGTAATTTTTTTTTCTGCATGCTTAATTTAGCTTAATTTAATAATAAAAATTTATCTACACATACTACTAGCAAGACCATCTCTACGAGTATCCATGTTACTCCATCACACTCAGAAACTGTAGTGTTTACTCTGGACTGACCAAGTTGAGCTACTTGTAAGAGGTTTGGTCTTTCTCATGTGGTATCCCATGATGAAATCAATCCAGAGGACAGTGGATGAGCAAAAGTGATTTTCTATGCAGTGTTACAGCATTGGGGAACTTCTTGTTATTGCAAATGTTAGTCATGTTACTTCATTTTATCTAACAAAGTACAGAAGACTTTCTATGCTTTCAAAGTGATCCAAAATGAGAGCAGTTAAAAAAGAATTCCAGAGTGCTCTTTAAGATTTTGAGAAATGCCAAGAGAGTTAGAACAAACTCACGAACAAGTATTGCTTCACTACCCTGTGTGCAATGGGCATACAGAACAGGATTCCTTTCTCACCATGCCTCTGCAGCTACATCTGTTGTAATTTGGAGCAGTTTAATTGACTGAATCTGATTACTTTTGTTCAGTGCACCTCTTGGTCATACTGCTCTTTTATTATACCATTACATTCCCTATATAAAGCCTTCTTGTTCTAAATCAGGGTATTAAATATTTTGATATGCCTGTCAGATTTAATTTATTTGAGAAAGGAATAGTGTTTCTCATCTGAATAAGCAAGTTGAAGAGGTTTAAAAGGTGCTCCCAGCTGAGCAACACTGAGCACTTTCCACAATGCACCTTTACCTTGCACCAGGTGATGTTCCCAGTCGAGCTACAGTACAATTCACTCTGCCTCCCACAGCAGCCTTTGTTTTATTTTGTGTTTGTGCAGCACAGACTGTGAGAAGTTAATGCACTGTTCCAAGGTTCAAATATATTATGGTAAAGCTAATAGGCTACCTGCAGCAGCTGTCACCATAATTAAAAGAGAAAAATTTTAATACTGCTTTGTCCAAGATTGTTTGATACCCTACAAGTGTCCTCTAGGAACATATAATTTATCCATTTTTCCCCAACTCTTTCACTCAAATCAGAGTGCCTACTGCCTTTGCTGATGACAAGTCATTGTTTGTAACCTGTAGCAATCTGCAATATGCAGGAAGTGAGTAAAGCAGATGTAAGCTCACTAAAAACTGTGTGCTAAGACATCCTTCTGTCTGTTAATCCTACCTGATAAAACCAGCTGTTTCTGAGCACATGCTGCACCATAGTTTCCAGCCTGAGGAAAAATTTATGGGTTCTGTAGTCGTAAATTTCATGTAACCATATATGCAAGGAGAAGCTTGTTGTAGGCACATTCTGAGGAGTGTCACGCACAGAATCATTAGCACAAAATCTTGATTTATAAATGTCTTAAGAGGAACCATTCACTTGCAGTACCTTTGAGCACTTTAAGGCTCTGTTGCAAATATGAACCAACTAGAGAGCTCTACTGAATTGCTACTCTGATATCTGTCACACATTCAGTATCACCCTATGTATGTGGATATGAAACTTTAATTAGAGTTAAAAGTCTTTGGGGTTCTTCTTGGAAAGGTGTTATAGAGCCAAGAGCCTAGAACTGGCTTGGATTTTTTTTTTTAACTCAACGGTCATTGTCACAGTGCTGAAATGCAGCAATTGCCCCCACTGAGAGGTAATTTTTCAGCAAATAGGTTTCTTCCAGCATGATATGAATTATCAGAGCCTCTGAAAAATCTAGATTTTGGACCATTAAAATGGGGTAAACATACAGAAGCTCAAAACTTTTTCAGTATGCACCCATTTTCCATGACCCCACAACCTGTTCAAATTTCATACAAGATCACCCAGCCATAGATCTAATCTACATTGGAAATATCCTAAAGTACATAAAGGGAAAGGTAAAATAATGGTCAAGAATGATGAGGGAAAGAGGGAATATCAGAGTAAAATTACAGAGTAAAAACACATTACTGACAGCCTTGACTTTATCAACCTTCCTGTAATGACCCTGACTTCTAAACAATTTGGAAAATGCATGGAAATGTTAAGCATTTCAAGTCCATGCAAACCTGTGTTTTTAAGCTTTTCATTGCATATGCATTAAAAACCTTTAAGATTCTAAGGGTCTGAAGAAAACACTGCATATTGCTAGATTAATGCTAAAAATACCGAGAGGCTGCAACTTCTGTACTTATAATTGCTGTCAGACCAGGCAACGGCAACTCCAGGGTATCTTCTTATGCCATTAAAGCAGCAAAATGCTACTGTATGGGATATGCCTCATAAACAATGAGGTAGACACATTCTTAGCAATATCAATATCAATGTCAATGAGAAGTACGTTTACAAATCTATACAAAAACATTTTAGAAGCCTTTCCAATACTGGTAAAATTTCTGCCAAATTTGACCCTTGAAAAAAGTAAGTATTTCTGAATCTGGCTTTATAATAAGCTAATGTGATATAATATCCAGCCCAGTAAAGATAACTGGCTCACCAAGATCACAAATTCCCATTTTACTGCCCTCAGAACCCTTCATACCAAACTCTTAGCTCCTACTAAACCTCTGAGTCACCATCCTACTACCACATCATGGCTCATTTTGCTTAAACTGCTGAGAAGCTCAACATAGTTCATGTCTCAGATTTTGAAAATGGCTAAGCAGCCTTATTCACATGAACAAGAGGAAAATTTAAACCATTCAAGGAGTTTGAGCCCCATATGAAATCCCACCAGAGAAAATTGCTCTTTAATCACCACTGTAGTTCTTCACACTGCTTTCATAAATATTTTCACATTTGAAGTCAGCAGGTGTTTAATTTATTTCTTTAGTTGACTTTGATTCACTTTATACTCATATATACATATGCATATACATATACAATATGTATACAAAATTTGGGTATTTAATACTGGATATTTCCTGTATTTGGACATTCTCCATATTAGCTGCTTTCTGCAAAATAAACAGACCCATCGCATTGACCTAGAGGAATAAATCTCTTTTGTTTTGCTCTGCATTGCTTTTGAATCACTGTACACCAAGCCCATAAATAAGAATGGTAAGCCAATATTACCAAAAGAGCGGATGGACATTTTTTAAAATGGTGAGTCTTAAATTAAGAAGTTGAACTCACATAATTTATTTCTGTGTGAAAAGTCAGCTCACTATGACTAATTTTTATCTGATGTATTAGCAGGTATTAACTGTATTAAGAATATTAACAAGTCTTGAGGTCCAGGAGCTCTATACCAACTTTTCCAACAGAGGTTGTATACAGTTTAAGGAGAAGCTGTTTACAGCATATAATAAATGGAAAGTTCCCTTGCAGGCAATACATGAAAGGTCCTGCTCCAACTTCACACTGTTTGCAGATCACATTTCCTGGAGAGCTTGTCCATTCACTAGGGCTACAACACATTCCAGGCAAAAGCATGGCTGCTGTTATCACAGCATTTTCTAAAGCTGAGGTGAGGGCTCCAAATATGGCACTGATGTCACTCTTGGCTCAAGATGCTAACATGTGCCCCTGTGAGATTACTGTGCACTTACAAGGCACAATTTTGGTGTGCAGCAGATTCTTAATTGAGCTCTCTGCCCAGTTGCTCACCAACACTAGGAGAAAGTTCACTTCAGAGCATGGGAACATTTTGTTTTATCCATGCTGGGACTGCGTTTTGGAGTGTAGGTTCTGCCAGCCTTCACTCAGCAGTCACGGTCATCAGGGAACATGAGCCTTTTGTAGATTGTAAACACAAACTCTGTAGACATGCCTTTCAAAGTATTCATTTGGCTTACAGGCTGGAGAATGCCATTGTATTTAAATCATTGGCACTGATCTCATACAATCTAGGTATATACTGTCAATTTGGTATAATTCTTCTCCTGATTGCTTTGTGCTTTTTGCCTTCACATTTGTTTGCCTACAAGCACATTCTTGAGTAAAAAATGCCACTTTCTGGGGTAATCAGTCCAGTACACAAAAGCTTCCAAAAAAAGTAAAAACAGAATCTTGAGAAATGGAGACTGATTCTAAAGACAGGTGTATATCTTAATGTTTGTCATAGATTTATTTTGAAATTATTTTAAACATTATTATTTGATTAGAATGAACCATTTTATGAAGGCTCAGAATGCAATTATTTTACTGATTTATTGAATTATTGAATTGAATTATTCTTCATAAGGAAGAACAAATAATAACATAGCAATTCCAGCTTTTATATCCAGCAATTATAGTAATTGAAAGAGAACTGAAGCATTTTCCTTCTGCCTAAGAACACAGAGGAAAGGTAGCTCGGAACCCGCTGGACTTAAAATCTGTGTATAATCATAAGGTAAAATGAGGTCAGGTAATGAGTTAAAGAAGCTTTGACCTTTGGGTATATAGAAGTAGTAAATTATCTTGAATATAATAAAATTTTCTTTCAAGTTTCAGATTGTCTACTCTTTTAAAAGACCATACTTTAGCTCTCTGTAATTAAGAATCTGAAATGTGGCAGCAGAAAAACAAGTGGCTATTTGGACAAATGTCATGAATCTCTATAGTAATCTTTTTGTAAAATAGAGATGCAAGAATCAAATTTGTGAGAGCATCATAAAATATACAAGCGGTAACACATAGTCAGATGGGAAATGCTATGTAATTTTTAATGTTTGAGAGTATGATTACAGACCTCAGAGCAATCTAGTGACATTTAACAGCATGCCCTGAAATGCCTGTTGAAATGTTGCTGTCTCTTTTAAAATATGTCTGTAAAACCAAACAATACAATGGAATATGTTATCTGCATCTCTCTAAGAAAAACGGAAGGCTAGGTTTGTATGAAGTAAGACTGAACAAAGTAATTACAAGACCCTCAAAGCATAATAAAATTTTTCCATGGTGAAGAAGAGCAAGATCAGAAAGGCAAACATAGAATGTTGCTCTATATAATTTTATTAACTCCTTTATATGAAAAGGTAGGAATTTTCAAAATACAAAATTTGCATGTGAAGTCCTTATAAATAGTTGTAATATATATGAGAAATTGAACAGGAAAACCTTGTCCAGTAAGATTTGCGGTCAACTTTCTCAACAAAATTAATCTATAGATATGCTTAAATTTAAATCTGATTTATAGATATACTCAATTTTCTCACCAATATGTGAATGCATGACCCAGGCTCTTGATATTCAAAGTCTTGCAAACTCATTTCACCAGGAAAACTGAATTATATATTTGATATGGTTGCAATCTTATTTATTTTGAAAGAAGCTAGACAATGCACAATTTTTCCAGGGCACTAGAAGTCCAAAAATAGACAGCAGTTTCCTAGTCCAGAGGACAAATGTTTTTCCAGAGTCTCAAGTGTTTTTCTGTCTGGTATAACACCCAAAGTTTTTAGCATTTACTCACTGCCTTCTCTCTGCAACAAAAGTGTGCCCTTTTGTTGTGTCTCTTTCGACTGTGTTTGACTCTCTCAGACATAATCAAATACACACGTGTACATGTGGCTCCACATAAGATTCTTCTAATGGTTCCAAATGTATGTATTCATACCCAAAACCTTGCGGGGTCAAGATTACTTCCCTCCCCAGGCGCCTCGCAACCTTTGTGCAGGACCACTGGTGTACCCTGAGCTGGAAGGAACTGACAAGGAACATTGAAGTGACTCTGAGATTAATTCAGCTGGTTAGAGCATGGTGCTAATAACATCAGTGTTGGTGGTTTGATCTCTGTATGGGCCATCCACTTCATCTGGACCTGATGATCCTTGTGAGTCCCTTACAATTCAGAGTATTCTCTGATCTGCAAAGTCCAACTCCTGGCCCTGTGCAGCACACCCCAGGAGTGTGCCTGAGAGCACTGTCCAAGTGCTTACTGACCTCTGCCAGGCTGGTGCTGTGACCACTTCCTTGGGGAGCCTGTTCCAATGCCCAGTAACCGTCTGGGGGAAAAACCTTTTTCTGATACCCCACAAAAGCTCTCCTGACTCAACTTCATGCCATTCCCTCAGGTCCTGTCACTGGTCACCAGAGGAAAGAGATCACTGCTTTTCCCTTTGCTTCCCATGGTGAGGAAGCTGTAGACTGCAATAACATCAACCTCCCCCCCTCCTCTTTCCTGGCTAAAGCAATTTCAACCACTCCTCATAAGGCCTCATCTCTTACCATCTTCAATTACAGCCTTTACCATCTTCAATTGCTGCAGTCTTTTACTTCAGGAAGTAGCTTGATTTTCCTTTCATCGAAGTTCAAAACCAGGATAAGCTCTATAATGTGCCATAGAGTTGTGTGGGAAGTAGGGTGGGAGGGAGTGTGAGAAGGTGAGACAGGCATTTCTATGCAAGGTGTGCTACAGTACAGCAAGGAGGGAATGGAGACAGAGTCCTATCCTACTCTACACATCAGCTGGGTTTAGTTTGCACTCAGTACAGAGGTGCACACAGGTAGGTGTCAAAAGCACATACCAGAGGCACACACATTTATCTAAGGTTTCTTCTACTCATTATTTATGAATTACACCTTCCCCTGGAAAACAGTTCTGGTGCATGTTTTGCTGTTCTATATGCAAAGTGTGTTTATCATAAAGCAGTCCCATTTGCAGCTTAAGACTTATTGTGGCACCTCTACTTCCTCTTGCTGTTCCTTATGCTATTGGCATGTGTGGTGTGCATGCTGTCTTCAGTGTGTAAACCTGGTACAATCAGATGGTAGAAGTTGTTAGACACAGGATAAGGGCAGTTTCCAGAATGCTGCTGTAGCAAATACTTACTGGAAATCAAAAGGGCTCCTAGACAGCTCTTTTGTAGGCTTTGAGTTATTCCTATTTTGAACATCATTAGAACCCTTATCTGACCAGAAATATAACTCCAAATCCAGACAAGCTCCTGGGTAACTGCACAGTTAGAGAGGATTGCTTTATATTAACAAAATTGTTACAGCAACTAGTTAATTTGAAGCAGCTCTTTGTGCCCAGATATATTGCACTGTTAATGATATTGACTGTCAGTTAAGCTTCACCTTCCTTATAAAGCTATGTATTTCTTCTCAAAACATTTAACAAAAAATCCACAAGATATTATTTGGCTTGTCTAACAAACCAACACAAGTGCTGTAACCTGAGCAACAGTAACACTCCCCGAAATATGTAAAGAATCAAAATTCACAGATACATCAGACTTCTTTACAGAAAAATAAAATTATAACTTCACTTTATTACTATTCTCATTCCATGATACTGACTTTGTTCTATGAATACAGCAGAAAATGGTTAGGAAAACCAAAAGGAGAAAAACTTTTAACACTGTCACACTTAAAAAGGATAGATTTCCTAAGAGGGTAAAGGAAAATAGGATATAGTCTCTCCACTGAATACTCGTTATTCCCATGCATGTTGCACATTTCCTTCAGGACAGGACAAGAGGGTTGCTGAACTGCTGCAAAACTCCCATCATCACTGCAGCTGCATTCCCACTGCTCCCAGCCCTGACCACATCCCCTCAACTGCCAGGGTACCCCACAATGTGTGTTGCACAGCTCAGAGCACTCTGTGCATAACACATCCTACCCAAGAGATAGGTTGGCAAGCAAATGGATGCAAAAACTAATTTCTGATGTGCAGTTCCATGAATGTTTATTTGTTGCAATGTTCATACTACTATTTAGCATGAACGGTGACTAGAGCTTGGTAACAGCACAATTCTCACAAAACAAAGCACTGACCATATTTAACAATAAGAAAACTGAGATACATCTTGTGGGTCATTACTCTTCTTCCTAAAACAGCTGTAGCTTACCAGTATTATCAGTACAGTCTTATTTCACCTGTTACGAATTCTTCAAATTATTTAACTTTATAGTGTGTCAGTATCCACTGAGCCATGTGCCCTGAGGTCATAAACCATTGCACTCATCCACAGCTAGTTTTATTTAATGTGTTTATTTCTACCTTCAGGAGTTGGAAATTTTCACATCACCATGAGTCAGTAGTGATCAGACTGTTTCAACACCTACCCAAAACATTACATCCCTTGAATTTATTCCTTCCTCCTGCTGATCTTGCTAGCACTGGTTGAACTTACTGTACTGACAGATCGCCAGATATTGTTTCCAACCACATCAACCTATCCTAGACAATAGAGAATACATCTTTTGCAGATCCTTTGGAAGAACTAATCAGTGACAAATATGGCATGAAGTTTAAAGAGGATGAAATGAGGTGAGGCAAGCAGAACAGAGAGGACTTCTTCACAGCCCTTATGCTTTCTCTTTTCAAATGGAATGATAAATCTTGGAGTACATAGAGCATACAAGTCATTCAACACAGTAGGAAGTTATTATCTATTGGTAGAGGTTATGCTTTGAGGTCTTTGGGGGTAAAATGCCATCATTCACCTGGAGCTTGAATCCCATTTGCCAGAAAAAATATCAGCCTTGCTCTTAAAAGGACTGCTTGCCGGCAGGAGCCAGCAATACCTACTGAACACAGTGCATTCATCAATGCCTCAGAGAAAAGCAAACTCAAACAGGACAGAACTGCTTGGTTTCTTTTGGTACTCATATAAAGAATGGTACCACAACACTCTCAGCAAGTGTCTATGTACCTGTGCTGCAAATGCCATGTGGAACCTTGCTGTGTTGTAGGATGAGTGGCCAGTGACATTGCTTTGCTTCTCATTTAGGAAGAAATTCTTCACTGTAAGGGTGATGAAACACTGGAACAGATTGTACAGAGAAGTTGTGGATGTCTCCTTCCATCAAAGTGTCCAAGATCAGGTTGGATGGGGCTTTGTGTAACCTAGTCTTGTGGAAGGTGCCCTTGCTAATGGCAGGGGAATTGAAATGGGGTGATCTTTAAGGTCTCATCCAGAAAATTATTTGATTTTGTGATTCCTCTCTGTAATAA
>VWZN01020935.1:286981-308220 GCA_013396955.1 Regulus satrapa | reverse complement strand
AAAAAAACAAAAAAAAAAAAAACCACTGGAATTAACTTACAGCAGTATTTTTATGAAGTACTTGGGTGTCTGGTATTGCAAACTGTGAAAAACAACACCTCATATGATGTGTGACTGAATACAGTCTCCACTAATCATTCCAGTTAATTTCTTGATTGATACATGCATTCCATTTGACCTCTTGAATGAGCAAGTCATGTAGCTTTTGTCTATTCTACCAGGAGAGCATCCATGTCTAAAAGTGATGAGGGGAGTGGATATGAAGGAGAAAATGTTACAGAACAGTATGTTGCTGCTGTAAGAAAATTGTTTGTCTTCTAACTTCAGCTCCTTTTCTTGTTATTGTTTTTTGGGGTTTTTTTTCTCTACAAAAGGCAGAAGCAGCCTTGTCCGGTGTTTGGAGAGAGACAGTAAGCAGTCAGGAATGAAAAAACAGTCAAGGGAACAGAGAGTGATAGAAAAATACATTGATTAATATAGAAATACTTAGACACACTCAGAGAAAGGTCACTAATTTGGTAATTAACTGAGTTTCTTTTACAATGGTGTTAAAATAGAGCCCTGAGTCAAACACAGGCCCTGAGGTCCTACCTAGCAAGTAGGTAGGAATTTTTCCCCTTTTGTGAGACATGGAAAGGTGGCAGTAGTCTCAGTAGTACTGATCTCTCAACACTACTGGGTAAAGCATTTTCCTGCTTCAGTCAGGCCATGAATGGGTAATTGCCCAGTCAGCCCAATGTCATCACTTCTCAAGTCTTACAGTTTGTCATTACAAATACTAGATCTTTGTTCTCTGCCAATCAACACAACTGTGGGAAAAAAGGAAGATTATTTCTACTAAAATATCCCACCATTCAAAAACACATGTTTCCTCTTCTTTAACTTTAAGCATATGCCAGCATAATTACATAAGGCTGCATCAGCTGTGTAATGTGACATGAAGTTGCATAAGACAAAAAGCCTCATGCAGTGTGATGCATCGTCCAGGAAATATGAAGAACTTTAGTCAGGAAAATAATTCTCAAGCAGAGCATTTAATCCAACACAGCCTATGCATAATTTTCAATAAAACTTTTCAATTCTTTCTTCATGTGGTCCATACCAGCAAAATAATAATTTCTGTAACCAATAGCTTTTCCTCCAGTCACTCACTCTGTTCTTTACACTGAGTAATTCTCCTGATTCACAAGGCAACATCCCCAAATCTGATACTGGGTGATATATTGGGTGAGTGGATCTCAGCAGTATAGTAGTAACATGTATTATTTGTTATACCATATACATATCTATCCCAAATGCTCTTTCCTTTTTACATCCAGGGCTGTATATAGCCATGGTACAGATGAATGGGCCACTCAGCTTCTATTGAATTCTAGGACTTTGTGCCTTTCCTCATATAAAATGCAGGGACAGGTCTTATTTTATATTACAATACTGCAAAAGTTATTAATCCTATGCTATGCATTTTCCAGAACTCAACAAATAACATTTCCTAAACCTATAGAAATGGGATGCAGGCACATTTTGGCATGAGGAGTTGTTTGTCAGATACAGGACTATTTTTCCTCTTTTGGAACTAGATACACAAAACAAACTCCAGAACTAAAATGATCCTGACCATCTTTACATTTATCACTTATTTTCCTTCTCTAAAATCTAACAAGTTCCAGCAATGAATAGCATTATGTTTTCTATTTAAGAGTAGCAGAGAAATTTCTGTTCTTTTTCACATAGCAAACACCATAGCTGGCACATTCAGTCCTGATTTTTATTTTTTTTTCCCCAGGGAAAATGTAATTCTTCTCCTTGCCAAGTGGGAATATTTTCTTTTGCACCATGCCAGAAATGGATAGAAAACTTCTTCCACATGAAAATGTCTTTCTCCTCTCACTACCATTTCTCAAGGGGAACAGCCATATCATTTCAAAGCTGCTGATTAAGCAGCACTATCCCTGCTAATAATGCAATTGTTTGGAAACCATTGTTAGCAGAAAATTTCATACTGTTCTCCCCTTGTGATTTGCTTCATCAGTCTTTGAAGCAACGACTGTTGCCTTTTTTTCTACTTAAAAAGCAAGTTCCTTTAGTCCCTAAAGTTGTTTTGTTTAGTGTCTGCACACTGTTTGACACTGAAGAGTTCAGGTTGCAGAAATCTGTATGGCACAGGCATAGAGATGGGCAGGTCAGATAGTGGCTGGTCCTGCATCTCGTCAGATTTCATTAACAGCTCATGTGATGAGATCCTACTCAGTGTTCATCACAGTTTCCAAAAAACTGTGATGAGCACAGAAGGAATGTAAACTTTCCCAAAGACAGCTCAAAATGGTCCCATTTTGAAATTCATATTAAAAACTTCAGTAAATACAACTGCAAAGGCCTACAGTTAAAAAATTAAATGCACAAGCTTGAAACATGTTGATGGTTGATCATAAGTGTAATGATAAAGGATCTGGAGTTATAGACGTTTGAAATAAAACATGTGGTGTTTTTAAATACTACATTTCTTACTCTTTCACTACAAGTAGCACATGTCTAGACTCAAATACTGTGGGTCATCAGCTGGTATGGGTGTCCACTGTTACAACTACAAGGAGAAAAACCTGCTTAAGTTAGAGCATGGGAAAGTAGGAAAAGAGTATTTAAATATGCTAGTGAAGCACAGTGACAAAGACTGCTATAGGGAGTGTTTTTCTTTGAAAAAATTAATTTATCTGTCAGGCTACACAATGATGAATCATGCATCAACTTGCATGATCCCTGGAGGGATTTTTCCTAGCTTTTCACTTTTATGCTTCAACAGATTTGACTCCTCCAGCTAGGGAAATTTATTTCTGTGTGAGCTGCAATTTGGAGAGCATGCCTTGGCAAAACCAGTGGTACCCAAGTGAGCCTAAGATAGAGCAAAGAGACTGTGGTGCAGAGCCCTGTGGTTTCTGTCTTTATTTAGCATATGTGGGAACTTCATTTTCCACTATTTGGAAACTGACATCTCTCCAGCTATTGCAGTGTGATCCTCTACTTCCTGTGTATTAATGGGATTTGGTCTAAGAAGGAAAGATACCATTACTAAAAATGGAGGTGATAAGTTAGGAAGCTAAGATTTAAAAGTAACCGAACAAGATCCCACAATATCAGCTATGATAGATTTCTTAATGGCTTCACTAGCCCAAAGCATGACCTTGGTTCATGCTCCTGCCTGGCAACACTGTTCACTAAATACAAGGTGCTTCACCCATTACTCTGAGTCATTAATTCCTGAACAATTAACATGTTGTAGGAATACATACAGGAGAAGTTAACAAGGGGTAGCTGGCTCACTGTGAATGCCCACCTTAATTTACTTTGCTTTGGCACAATTTTTCCCACCTCTAATCCCATGGTATACACATTTTTAAAAGGGACAAACAAAGATCAAATGCTCTTGAAATGCACTTGCCAAGAGAAGCTGTGGATGCCCCGTCCCTGGCAGTGTTTAAGGTCAGGTTGGATGGAGCTCTGAGAAACCTGGTCTAGTCAAAATGTCCCTGTCCATGGCAGTTGGTTGGAATGAGACAATCTTTCAGGTCCCTTCCAACCCAACCCATTCTGTGATTCTGTGATGCTCCATAAGAACAAGTTATTCAGTGATACCAATTAATCTTATACTTGGAGTGTTAAATTAATTTTTTCCTTTTGATGTGGTGAACTGAGTGTTCTGGCACAGAAGTTCCTAGGTGTAAAATAAATACCCAAATCCAATATTTCATTGCTAAGGTTTAGCTCCTAATAAGCAAAGGAACTATTGTTTTCAAATATATTTCAAAATATAAAAAGTCAGTAAAACAAATCCTTTGACAGGTCAAAGAACAACAGTTCTGATGCAGAATTTAAAATATTGAATTTAATTTCTAGACCTTTTTCTCATCACATAAGAAGCATTCTTATGAATGAAACACTGAGAACTAGACTGCATCAAATTTTTGCCTCTTGTCCTACCTTACACTCATAAATTGTTTTTCTTCCTCTGTGGAAACCTAGCATTTCTTGGAGCAGAATATTTTAATTTTTTTCCAAAAGGAAGTGTCACAGCCTAGTTGTGGTGCAAGTCCACTTGGTTTGTTCCAAGGCATATAATACTGCATCCCTGTCCTCATCAGTGTGCTCCCTACTGGTTCTGCTTTCAGAGAAGGTTTGTAGGAGAGCCCTTAGCAGCATGGCCTGGATACTGGAGGTGCCCAGGTGCTTGCCACAGGCACATTGAGCCATCACAGTGTTCAGAGCCAGGACAGTCTCTTCCCACTGCCCACTATTCACCATGGGTTGCACATTATCTCTGCCTTGAGGACCCCCCTTGGTTACAGTACCAACTACAATGCTCCACAGGGTTGTGAGGAATGACATGCTTCAGAAGCACTCACACCACCAGGAATAAAATAATAAAGAAAATACAAGTACAGATGTGACTTAGCTCTGACAGCTGTGAACCACTAGACCAATTTCCCTTTAGACAGACTNCAGACTTCTATCTGTTTCAGAAATTCTCAGATAAATCTAGAAGTAATAATAATAATAATAATAATAATAATAATAATAATAATAATAATAATAATAATAATAATAATAATAATAATAATAATAATAGTACAGCAGACACTGAAACTCCTCCCTCCTCTGAGAAGCACAATGTAGTTACACAACATGGCAGCATACTACAGGGACAGAGCTCTTACTCATTTGAATCTCTGTATCCCACAAAAGAAGAGAAAGACAAATGCAATGGAAAATTAATGCCAACAAGTAAAAGCTACACAAGATAGTTCATTACTGATAGAAGGGTCCTGGCTGTTACATTATGCCACATTGGTATGGCAGACGACATTTCCTGAGGCTATATTTTCTTCAACCTCCTCTGCAAAGGTATCACTGTTTATGATGGCTGGGATGAAAAAACTAAACCTAGATAGTTGGGTGTATTGGGCATAATGAACCAGGCACAAATCCAGGCTTTGAATACATTCATAGCATTCAGAGAGAGGTAGGATAACACAGATGATAGATAATTTGGGTGAGATAATATTCACTGCAAAGAAATTGAACACAAACACTCAATGCCTCCCATTTCTTCTGTGTATTGGAGGTTATTTTGCTTTCTGCTCCCTGTAACATTCATTTCCTAGGAAACATGGCTCCCTCCTTAAGACTCTCAGGGGTCTTAAAGACCTCAAGGCAGTGCTCTGGAATTCAAAGGCCGAAGTAAAGGACTAATTTGCAAGCACAATATATGTTCAAATTTCATTCCTCTGCTACTTGTCCCATGGCTGTTCTAAGAATAATTTACTCTGTATCACTTTCTGGATCAAAAAACCCAATTGTTTTAGAAAAGAACCAGAGTATCTTTTTGTGAACAACTTCACAAAAGCCATTATGATGAAAGCAAAAATGTTTAGCATGAGACTTTTTCAATAATCTGCTCTCCTGAGACTGCCAAGAAGAGATGAAAAACAAACAACAAAAAAATCAACGTTAACAAACTTCTGAACCATAAACATACTTGCTTACTCCAGTCATTTGCAGCCAGCAATGTATCTGGTAATGCAGCGAACCCCAAATTTTCCTGATACCAAGAAATCCCAAATGCAAACCCTGACTGTGCCGCAGACAGGCTATGCAATCCTGGGTGTCTCTCTGGCCTGCTCAGCCTCCTTTTCCTTCTCTGTGAAATGAAACACAGAAAGCAGAGAAAGCAGTGATGAGTGTAATGTGAGTAGGATTACATAAAATGTTGCTCTTGTAAGACTGAAAGTTCCTTAATTATCATTATTAATTCATGATTTATTATTCTTGTTTACTTTTGAAATGTTTACCAAGAGCTTTTGCAATAGAACAGATAGCCAGGAAGGTACAGAAAGAAAGTTAGTAAGCAACCATGTTTGAGTACAGAGCAAATGTGTGTAGACAGAGAAAGAGAAAAAAGAAGTTGGGAATATAAGAAGGGACAGGTTAACAGATGTATAGATGTATAGATAATACAATTCCATTTTCAAGCAAAAATGTACATCATGAACAGAAAACAGAGAAAGAACTTTTTGCCTCAGAGTTCCAAGTGATTTTGAAATTCATATTTCTGCCAGACTTACAGACCTTACTTTACAAACAGGTTCGTTGGTTTTTTGTTTGGTTTTTTTTTTTTTAAGCACCTTAAGAAGAGCTTTCTAGGCAAAAAGGACAGAAATAAGTGGAGTGTGCAATTAGATAATACTGTTTAACTTTTCTGAATATGAATGCAGCCTAGGAGTATGTCACAACGTGATGTGACAACAATCTCATATGATGCTGCTGACCAGTCATTTCTTGAACTTCCAAGAAGAGAATAATATTTTCAGGAAAATGTAATGGCATAAAAGAGCAATCTAATTGAGAACCAGAACACTCTGTTATCCATTAATCATTACAGGAAGTTCTGATTCACCTCTTAGCTTCTTAATGTGCCCTGAGTACTTGAAAATATAAACCTATGTCGTGCTCAGTTTGGATCTCTTCTAAAACCTGGAAGAAACTACATTATATTTTATTACTGCCAAGTGATTTCTGATAAAGGATGAAGCAGTTGCTTTTCCTCTAATTTTGTACTGATGAATCACTTGTAGGTAATGCATAACCAGCAACTTTTTATACCAGGTTCACTTTTGAAGAAAGATAAATTCACAGGTGTTCCATGTTTGCAAAACAAATTAGATTTTTTTTTTTTTTTAGATAAAGTTACTAACACTTTATAACAAATAAGTCCCTATTTTTTCTAAAATAAATATTTGGTAACTTCCTTCTCCAGTTTATCTTCCTGCCCCTCCACATTAAAATTCCAGTAAATTAATGGGGATGATTCTCTTGTAATAAATAACATCATATCATAGTTACAATCTCACCAAAGGAGCTCTTGCTTGCTCAGGTCATAGGCCCATGGAGTGTTTGGGGCTGGAAGGGACCTTAGAGATAATCTCATTCCAATGCCATGGCATCCCTTCGCTCCAGCATGTGGACTGCCCCACACAGCTTGGTGCCATCAGCAAACCTGATGAGGGTGACCTCAATCCCACGGACTGTGCTGCCAACAATGTCAAACAGCGCTGGTCCCAGTACTGACCCCTGAGGACACTGCTTGTCACTGCTCTCTGCTTGGCCATTGGCAGCTCTCTGATGACCCTCCAGCCAATTTCTTATTAACTGAGTGTGCCACCTGTCAAATATATGTCTCTTTAATTTAGGGAAAAATTGTGTCCCACAAGATAATGTTAAATGGTTTGCACAAGTCTGGTATATGATACAGATTAGAAATAACAAAGATGGCAATGTAGGAGTCAAAGCATTTGAACTAACATTTTTCTTACAGATGCCACATTTTGCATTATGGAGAGCATTGGCATGTCTCTCTGGTGATCTGCAGAAACAACGAATAATTCATGTGCTGCTATTACATCTGATTATTTTGCTACTAAGATGAACACACATATTTACTCATTGTTATAACATATACAGCTCAGAAATAATGTGTGTTACAATGTAATATACTGCTTCCTGACTACTTCATTTCTGAGCCAAGATTGTGCACACACATTACAATATATGACAGGTGAGTAAATTTTTTACATTTCTGTGTAAAAATTTTTACCCTAAATACTTTCTGTATAAAAATTTTTAAATTTGTGTTGGGGTGAGATATAGCTTCTGATTAATCAACCTGTTAACAAAAAAATACCTTGTAAATTAGATTAATTTATAAATACTATTTTAGATAAAAAACCTTGAAAAACATTTTTATAAGATGAAGAAAAATGCCCATGTCACTAGGCTTGGAAGCAATAAAAGCTATTAATTTTTTTTTTTAATTCACAAAAATGTTTAGCTCTAGGTACATGTGAATTACAAAAAGGGATTTCAAGGCTTCAGCTAATTGCCACTAGCAAGAAACCAGCAGATGGGAAACTCAGGCAAGATCAGTGGTGTCTGAAGGAGAGCATGACAAATGCATGGTATAGAAACTTTGACCCCTCTACTACAGATTTGAGCTATCACCGGGGCAAGATGGAAAAACATAAAGTGAATCTGCAGCTGGTTAAGAGATTAAAGAAATGAACCCTTTACTTTCGAGGGTTGCATGCAACATGGACTCTGGCTGCTTTTAAAATAATCTGTAAAATTCTCCACCTTGAAACAAAAGAAAATAAGTTAACTGATTCTTGTCCATTGCTACCGCAATCGTCTGCTCTGCTTTTTTTGTTTTGTTTTGTTTTGTTTGTTTGGCTGGTTGCTTTGTTGGTTGGTTGGTTTTTTGTTTTTTGATTTTTGTTTTTGATTTGGTATGGTTTTTGTGGGTGGGCAGCACAAACCTTAGTTACTGTGAATAAATAAAGCAATTGTATCCAGAAGCATTGCTCTTTTTAGCCCTACCCTTTCAGTTAACTCAGAATCATAGTATGACCTGTGTTCTGTATGGACCCAACTTGCCACCTGATTGAGCCTGCAAGAGAGCTGAATCTGTTGGAAAAACATCCCAGAGAGTACAATCCTGTCTACAGGACCAGGTGGCCTGGCTTGTTGTAACAGCGTTCCTACTCTTTCTTGTAAACACTCCCTCATTCTATGCCAAAAGTGTGTGGGTCTGAAAGCCCCAGTTCTCTTTAGGAGGGGATTGTGTAACTTTCAGCTGATCATACTGGGTTTTGTTTTTGAAGTGCTGCTCAAGGCGAAGCCAATCTTGCGGCCTGTGTCAGAGTTATGTATAATAAATAAGGTATAGGTGTTTGCTTTTGTCACTGATCTTGTAGGTCTTTGCTGATACAATAGTTTCATAATAATAAGCTGAATATAAGCTGATAGAAAAATCAGCTGGTTCTATTGTTAGAGCTCAAGAAATGGGTATCTACTTCATGGATGCTTGATGCAGGAAGATCCAGGCCTGTGTTTTGCACAGAGTCAAACCTCCTCTTTAGATCATTTATCTTCTTCAGAAGGATAAGTCCCCTGATGACTGTTCTTCCTGAGCTAAAATCAACTCTTCTGAACTGTTTTCAAATGAAGGAGGCTTTGCTACTTATCCCACTGTAGATATTCTCCAGAGTTGCTTTCTTCATCAGACATTTATCTCCCAAATCACATCCAAGTATCATTTCCACAGCTGGTTTCTTTGGTCTTTTACTAGAAGAAAGAGACCAGAAAGCACCACCTCATATCAGTAAATGCTTATAAACAATCTCAGTGTGGAGATTTGGAGTTATTACATGATGTAGTGGTAACAACATGTTCATTAGTTTAGGAAGATTAAGCTGTTTTTCTGACTCCTAAGGGCAGTCCTGAGGAGTCGCAGAGCCCATGACAACAGAGAAACAAAACAGCTGAAGGGGAAACTTGGACTGACTGATGTTATTCAGGACAAAACTGAGAAAGTCACCTTGCAGTGATAATCTTCCATTTTAAAACTTTTGTTAAAGGACAGGGAGCTGTAGATGCCACAATTTCTAGACTCTCTTTCTTTGACCCTATAAATTAATTTAATTAATCTTGGTCCTCCCCAAGTGGAGAGAAACATGGTAATCAAAGGGGAAAATATGTATGGAAAGAAGAGAAAATCTTTAGACTCATAATATCTTTGATTTCTGGGCCCATGTTTTGTTTTGTTTTCCAAGTTCAGGGGTTTGGAAAGAAAGAATGTTTTAAATTGAAGCAAATAAACTTATTTTTTGAATGTTTCTTAAGCTTGACAACGTTAAATTTCTAGATAGAAAATACAAAATAAGAAAATCTCAAATTTGCTAAGAACTCTCTCCATCAGGAAATTTACTGTACCCTGCACAGAAATGAGCACAGTTGCAATGGCACAAAGATAAGCTATTTTATTATTCCTACTTGAAATTATTAATGATATTTTCTAAGGACTTTTAATATGTCATGTGATTAAACTAAAATCTTTATTAAGAATTTCCATAGCTACTTACATACATAGATATTAAAGGAGTTGTAAAGACTGTGCTGAAGGTATGCGGAAGGCAGTGGATGGCCAAGGACCAAGTATTTTAAAAATTTGACCCTTAATCTCATCTAAATATACTAGAATAAGTATATTGGCTTTTGTATTTATACAATCAATAGATCACTAAACATCCTTAAGTTCTGGCACTTAAATTACTGGCATCATTGGTTCACGGAGCTTGTCAGAGCACTTAATTAATGTGAGTTCAATACACATTTCAGGCACATCCGTTTTTCCTGGAAAAGGACATGTGTTAGAGATGTTGAAACTCATAAAGAAGAGCAAATTCCTTTTACAGTGGAGATGCTAAAGATTTCCAGCTTTTCCCTTTTCCTGCATTATCTAGGGAAAACTCTTTAAAACATCATTTGTTCCAGAGTTCATGTATTTGTAAATTAACTTTAGTCCTGAATTCAGTCTTACGTTAGGTACAGTATGACATTATTTCTGTTCATCCTGTGCTACTAATACAGTACATCCTTCCTGAAATGTTCTTTCTTTCAGTAATGAAATGTAAAGCACTGAAGAGCCTCTCACTGCAAGGATGCAGTTATATTAAATGATTATTTTTGTAGAAATACAATTATTATTGGTCTTTTCAGTAGAAAGCCTAGCATGTTATTTAGTTAGAGAAATAAACTTTTTTAAATCACTGAGTTTCACAGAATAGCAATTCAAAAAACATTATTCAGAAATGGTAACTTTTACCCTTACACTTCTTTTATTTGTCTAACTTTAAATCTTCTGCTGCAATTGAAAAAATGGAGAACAAAAAAAATGGCAGGAGACAATCAAATAAAGAAACAATACTTAAAATACAACTTGACTGTACCACTTTATTTAAGTGTTGAGGGAATAAAACCCCACATCATGGAAAATACCAAATCATCATAAAATATGCAGAGAAGGCAAATCTCATTGACCCATGCAAAAGGAGAGAAATCACACAGATGATTATCACTGCACATATATTCCCAGCATGACACCAAGCAGTGGGAGAGCTGCTGAGGAGTCACCAAACGAGACACCCAGCACTGAGACATCACCGTGGGGAAGGCCTGTCCGCACTGCAGTGAGCACGCACTCGCCCATCACCAGCCACCAGCCTTCCCTCGCCAGTCCTCGTTTCAATCACCAGGGTTGTGAGAGTGACTGCAGGCTGGGAAGTGCAGAGTTACCCCAGAGCAGCCTTTACACTAAGACAAACCTGGATTGCATTCTTCTGCTGCTTTTTAGTGTTATTTCTAGTAATAAAAATCAATTAAAAAAAAAAAAAAGTTTAGCCAGCAATATCTGCATTTCACCAACAAGGCCTATATTTTGCTAGAAAGTTTCTGCTACCCAGCCTTATCCTGGAAATGCTAAAAATAAATCAAGAGCAAAAATAGCAAGCAAGGTAGAGTTTAAGTTAATTAAGACAAGAAAACCAAAGAAGAAGCCCTTGATGTCCAGCTGCAATACCAGTGGGAGAGGCAAAAATCGCAGAATTTCCTTCAGAGCCAGCACTGAAGGAAATTACATTAAGTGTTTGACAAATTTCCACCACATGCAGTAAACTTAATGACAAGCAGAAATCAAAGCAAATGCAGTGCTAGAATAAAAGTGAGAATTTTCTTTCTAAATACATCTTGGAGATTCAATTGCAGGGCCTGGAGTTCTGCCAGAGTGTTGGGCAGGAAACCAGGTGTCTCATAAAACCACTTCCTCCAAAAGTCCTGGACAGCAGCCAGTAAGCCTCTGTTATCAGCGAGGAGAGAGAAAGCTTACTCATGCACACAGGTCTAAAAAAAGGTGATACAAATATTTAGACTCTGCATGTGTGATTAAGTACCCAGGTACTCCTGTGAATACAAACCTAGCCAGCAGAGATTATCCTGGATGAGTAAACAAAAGGCAGTAGAAGGAGTTCGTTTTTCCTGCTTTTGTGTCTTTGTGCTGTAAAATACTTCATGAATCAGGAAGTTGTAGACCTTGTTGTTGGTTTAAGCACTTAGTCACCCGGCCCTGGACTTCAAAGCTTGCTCTTCCTGATCCATCAATATTTATTTTCTTAACTCTTGTTAATGACAGCCTATAGGTAAAGACCCTGGGAATGGAAGTCATATTTGAAATTGTTACAGAAAAACAGCAAGGAACACTGTAATTAAATAGAAGTACTAGCACATCTTCCTCTTAGATCTTGTCTTTAACTGATGAAATCACATTTCACTATAAAAACTCAGTGGCTCAGGTGACATTACTTCAAATATTATTTTCTTTTTTTTAACAGGGTATTGCAGTAGCTGCATCCAAAAAGGTCTGTATAGATTTGGCAAAACTGACATGGCACACAGCAATGTGGGTGCACACCTAACATTTCTGGGTTAAGAATTCTATATTGTGCACAACTTGGAACATGCTGAACAAGAGCAAAGTTCACTCATCATACATTTGGTGGAGAAATGAGTAGAGGTGAGGTAAATGAAACCTAAGTGGGAATTTCTGGGTAATGAAGTTAAAAAATATTTTCATTTCCTATAGGAGTGAGTTTGTTCTAAAGGGCTTAAGGTGACATCAAGCTTTTAAATGCAAAGAGAATTTGCATTAATGGCAAAATAGATGAATGCAACAGTTCCTGAGTGTGTGGCCTTGTAAAGGAAAGGACAAGGTCGGTACATCCAGAAGAGCTTGAGAACTCACACCAACTCGTAAAACAAGAGGTAGCTTTTAGATATTGCCTTTAACACAAAAATCTGCAATGCTGAAAGTCCTGTGAAGTACCTGAAATGCCTCTGTGTCCTGGAGCTCCCTGGCTCACTAGAAAATGCTATGTTTTCATTTGAGTTAGCTAAAAAGACATTACAACCAGAGGCTGCATTAGAGGTTGGATTAATTTCCACCTCTTTACTTTCATCTCTGAAACTCCAGATTGCAGAGATATCTCGAACAATTTCCTTCATAAATGTAGTCTTTTTGGTCTCAATTTTTTTGTAGGCTCATATATTACAGATTTATCTCATTTAACTGTATGTGTTTTCTCACTGCCTACTGAAGAACTTTCAGTCTGACAAACAGGCTGTTTAAAAATCTTCCAGCCTGCTTGGAAGAGAAGTTTCCAAGCATTTACAGGCAGTTTTAGGTAGACTGTGCTGGAGCTGTGCAAAATCACCTACTTCAACATAGACATTACCTGTATGTTACCTGGCTGTATGCATTTCACAAATGATGACCAAAAAACCCTTGGACATCAGCTCCACTGATGATCTACTGATGATTCCACTGGTGTGATCACTTGCACACTGTCTCCTGACTCACCAAAGCCACATTGCTATATGATCTCTGCTCAGCAGTCTTTGTATTCTGGTGCAGGGTGTTCAACAAAATCATCAGCTTTTCCCAGTTCAATTAGTTCCCAAGGAAAGGTTTAATAAAATTAACACTGCTCTCAGAAAGGAGTTTTTGTAAGAACCAAAAGAGATTGAGATAAGAGGCAATTGCATGCATCACTCTCACTAACTGGTGCAAAGGGATCATGAAACAAGACTTTCTGCACTTCATGTGTCTCTGCTGCCATGAGCTCATGCTCACCGCTCTGCTCTGGAGCATGACTCTCCCAGAAACACTCCCTCATCCAGCAGGACAAGCACAGCTATATAACACTCACTGAGTAACTTGGATGGAACAAAAAGGTCTACCTTAGTCATGCCAGGCAGATGTTTCAAAGTATTCACAGCCACAAGGGTGTTGGGAGGAACTCCTCAACCTGCATGATAAACTGATGGTAGAACAAGCAGACAACCCTCCTCTCAGGTTATTTCTGGGTGCCCATTGGTACTTTTGGCACAGGAAGAGCTCAGGAGATTGCTCCAGGTAAAAAAATACCTAACAAAAGGTTGTAATCCCCTCTGTAATATGTGTTATTTCAGCATTGTTGTGATTTAGACCTAAAATGTTGGTGTGTCACATACCTAGAGAAGTCCAGAATGTTTTAAAATGAACATCTGTGTGTCTAGACCACTTCTTGGGCATTTTTTCAATGCTCTGCTGACAGTACACTCAGGTCATGCAATTACACAGCTGTATTTACACACCAGTGTGTATCTGGCTGTCATCTCAATACAAGGGAGAATCTGAGCTCCCAGCACCACAAATTCATAAATCCCTGGAATAATCTTTTGTGTTTTCTTTTTATCAAAGCTGTCAGAATGAAACAAAGTTTTGCACAAACTCATTAACTTCAGTTAAGAAGGCAGGATATTTCTTTTGATCAGAACATAATATAAAATTTGATTAAAAATAGCAGGAAAAAATGTGTCTTCACAATAGTTAATCTCTTCTTTTTTGGCAATAGACAGATGCAGTAGTACACATACATTTATGCAGAAACATATACAGCTTTAGAAGACCCCAACTCACTTGTTGTTTTACTTTGAAACCTAACTGAATGAATAGTTGTCTCTGGAAAAGTAGTATGAAAGGACCAAATAGTGAGTTTAGGTCCAGGTCTTCAGTTCAGCAGTGGTAATGAATGACTAGGTTAATGTCATCATGGCTTATTTATTTAACATTATGTGCCCCCTGCATGAGCAACATCTTCTCCTTAATACTGAAAAATAAAAAATTTGTAATTTTCATCTCTCTTGAAATTATTGAGGATTGAACATTTTTATTTGGCAAGAAATATTAAGATCTTAGGCAAGTGAATTAAGTCACCAGCTTGAAGGTAATGCTTTCTTGTGAGCCATGCCACACCATTAAAAAATTGGTTCATCTCAAAGGCAAACAAGAAGAAACCTAGGAGGTATTTGCAGTCACAACATATACAGCAGTTTGTACATGTAGAAGTGCAGTCAAGCATTTGTATTTACATTTACTTGAGTCATTGAAACCCAACAAAAATATATAATCTAAACACAGCTAAGAAAAAAATTTCAATTAATTAAAAGATCTCACTGTTTCATAGCTAATGTGACTCCTCTCAAACTTCATTTGTTATACATCCATTAATAGGTGCAGAAAGCCTATGGATAGTGCTGTTAAAACACTATAACACTGTATCCTTGTTGTTCTTGTTTTGCATGCCTAACTGAAAAGGCAGCCACACCCAGGAAATAAATTGGTTAAAAAAATGTTAAGCCTAGGAAATGTTTGCAGGCACTGACCATTGAGTCTGCAATATCTCTTCAGGAGCCACACAGCAATATCCTATTCTCAAAACCTTTGTGAGCAAGAATTGTTAACATCAAGAACTATCACACTTACTGAGAAGTTTAAGGTAAAATTGCCATTAGCTAGTGCAAATAATAGTGGCTGAAATATTTTTGTCATCTCTTTTATATATGGAAGGAAAACTAAATACTTTTGTTATGCAAAATTTTGTAGAATCCTCACAGAAGAAGAATAAGGTATGTTGCAAGAGAAGGAAATGGGATATAGCTGAAAAGACCAAAAAAACCTAGTCATATTTCAGAAATTGCTTGCATTCTGAAGTGGTGAATAAAAAGATATCCTGTACTTTGACAGAGGAGAAGGGAGTCCCATATGGAACTGTGCACCAGTGTAAAGCAGATTATTTTTGACACACCCTCACCGGTCCCTCCTCAGCCTACTCATGGTGTCTATCCTCAATCCTCAGTATGTCCACTCAGACACAAAGCAAAACACTCAACTACAAATTCTGAGTTCTTCAACCTGACTGAAGAAAAGGCCATTTAAATCACAAAATGGCTTTTCTATATATGCATGTTGTCAGTTCTGCCCCTCAACTGTCATACCCCCAACAGCTCTTTGACAGACAAAAATTACTGATATCTCTTACAGTCTACAGCCAAGAAAGGGACATGTGGATAGAGCACCATACTTAAACTAGAGCGGTTTTACATTAGATATTGGAAAAAAAAATCTCCAAAGAAAGGATTGTCAATAATTGGAATAGTCTGCTCAGAGAAGTGGTGGAGTCACTTGAAGTGCTCAAAAAACATATGGATACAGAACATGAGGACATGGTTCAATGGTGAACATGGTGGTGATGCTAGGTGGATGGTTGGACTAGATGATCTTAAAGATCTTTTCCAACCTTAATCATTCTAGCGCCATTTTGTGGAAGAGTCAGCATCAGTTGAGAAACTAATGATCCTATTGATTTCTATAGGCAAGATTTACTTCTTCTGGTGGGTCACAATATGTATGTGACATATTGTCAATCTGAAAATAGAGTTTTATTCCAGAAGCAGGCTGGATTGTGTTGCAGCATCTGGATTTTTAGGAGTTGTTTGGTGCCAGAAGAACAAAGACAACCTGCACTGCAAATATTTGTTGGATCTTGTTGCCTGGAGACTATGATACTGCAGAGATTTATTTTTCATTTTTAGTTCAGCTGCAGATGATTCCTAAAACCATGTTATTTCCCTCAGATTATTGCAGAGGAACAAAAAAATCCAGTGAATTCAATTAATCCATGCAGATTAACTCCTGAAAAGGTAAATTAATTATTCCCAGTTTTGTTTATGTATTCCCTGGGGTGTACGCAACTGAATGATGTCAATGAGAGAGAAAAATGGACTATTTCAAAAGACTGAAAACCTAGCTAACAATATGACAATGTGCCACCAGTGCAGATGTGCAACCCTTTGGTTGCCAAGGACTAGCTCAAACAGCTGTCATTAGTGTCTCTCGATCTGAGTGAAGTCTGGGCTGCCAGGACTGAGACACTCAGGGCAGGGACATGACTTTCTGCACACTGCAGATTCTTTTCTTTCCTGTGGTCCTAACAGAGGTTACTGCATACAGCAGAACTTGATGTGGATGAAAATTGAGGTGCCCCATGTGCTCTCAGGGTATCCCCAGGGTGGAAGCCATGGGCAGGGATACGTGAGAGATAAGCATCTTTCTGCAGCAACTTTCTTCTCTATAGCTCAGTCATTGCCTACAGAGAATAAAGCTGCTTTCCCATCCAGTCACTTCAACAAAAAAAATCCAAAGCACTGCCATATTTCTACCATATTTCACATTCTTATCAGACAGCTCTTACGCAAACCAGTAGGAGTTTGACAATCACACAGTAGTCACTGATGTACAGGAAAGATTTGCTATATGGAAAAGGTCTAAACATGACTCCTTAAACACTATTGAAATAGTATATGAATTCCCATTAATTCAGGTATCAATGAGTGAAAGGCCTTGGTAAAAGATTTAATAAGCATCAAGGAGAGTTTGCAACAGCAGAAACCACAAGTCTAATTGCACTTTTGCATATATTTTACAAAAAGATTACTAGAATTGCTCTTAATTGACAGTTGAAATGAGGATCAGAGCCAGCAATAGCACAATCTGATATACAGAGTTTGCAGAAAAGCTTATTGTAATTATAAGTTCTCAGACACAGGAGGAGATAAAAATAATTTCAGTTATGTGTCTCTGCATCTTAGGAGGAAATTCCAGAGTCCCCTGATGTCTACAGACTCTTACTTTTCTTTTGTTCATTTTTTGTACTTCACATCTCTTAATTTAATCCCTTAGACACACCACTGAACCTTTCTGCAGCTCTCAACAATAGGATGTTTATGATTGTTAATGTTCAGGATTTTTTTTTATTAGGTACCTATTCTAACATCATATTTAATTTTCATTAAGGGAACTATTCCCATTGAAGTAAATGGCACAATTCCAGAGTGAGTAGCATCATTCCCAAATTGGTTTTCTGGTGCCATTTTCAATTTTTAAATGTTAAATGGAAATGTTTTGTACAACCCAAATATAAAAGCAATACCCTCATTATCTAAGTCTAGTTTAATTTATCTGTGAAACTGCTAAAAATAAAACACCATCTCTATTCATGCTGGGTCCTTTTTGACAGTGTAGACTGGAAATAAATTAAATTACCTCTTCCCTCTCTCCTTCCATTCAGTGTGATGTAGTGTCATTATCTCAACCTACACAAAGATTTTTAGTCAGCTTCTAAGATACAACATTGGTAACCACTGAGGCAATTCCTATATTTCTAAACTATCTTGCTGTGGTCTCTTTTCATTTCTGCACACCATCAGATGCATGGACAGGTCTGGGACTGTCAGTTCCTCACCTCATCACACATGAGCCTCAGCACCTGGTGCAAATGTGGCCTGCATACCTGGATGGGTGGAGAGTCCAGGTGCTCTGCCTGCAGCAGGGATGTTTTACCCACTCTTATGAACAGCTAGGGTCACCTACAGACTGTGAACTGCAACCTGAATTTTCAGAGCATGGGAGACATCGCCATCAATGCAGGCCTGTGTGGGTTAAATAGCTCCTCACATCCCTTCACTTGTTTTCCTCCAATGAGGTGGTTTTCTTTCAGTTTGTGCAGTTTCTTTTTTTGCTTTCCAGTGTCCTTAGGATGGAGAATGTACAGACTGGGAGTATTGCTTCAACTGCTCTAGTTTATGGTTTCATTCCAGCTGACTAAATCCGGATTACCTATTAGTCAGACAAATTAAACTCCAAGGCTTTGACTCAGACCTGCCTCCAAATGACGAGGTCATAAAGTATCAAGTGAAAATGTCAGGGTCATAACACAGGGTACCTCTTGGGGAGGTACACAGGAAGAATGTCCTGGTTTAGCTGGTTCTCCAACAGGCATCCAACATATTTTTATCTCTTTTCTCTCTAATAAGATAATAAAATATTTTAACTTCTCCAGACTTTGCGTCAGCAACTGTCTTCAAACAACACCTTGAAAATAGAGGGGGATGGGGAACCTCAGAAAACCTGTTAGTGCAAACACATGTTTTATAAGGGAAAAAGAAATACTGCTCATATTGAAGTGTTGAACTATTTAAACTACCATCAGGTAATGGAGATTATGTTTTCCCTAACTGGGTCACAGCATGATCTGTCAGTCACTTGTAAAGCCTAAATAAGTTGCAGATGATGACCTGTTTGTGCTGTTCAACAGGCATAAATATTTCTCCTAAGCCATTTCATAATAGACAATGTACTGCCTTAACAGAAATCATCCCTCTGAGAAACTGATCTTTTCCGTTTGCTCTCATTTCCCCCAGTGACCTAGTTTTGGAGTAGAACAGCACTTCTCCAGACTATGCTGAGTTTTCTGAACTAGCAATATGAGTTCCTCTGAAGACATCAAGATAAACTGCACAACAGCAGGTGAGATGAGCTGTGCAAGAGCATGAGGTAGTATTGCACCTGACACGTCTGTTTTTGGTGCCAACCCAGCAGCTGCATTTCACCAGCTGTGGCAGCCACCCCAAAAACTGACCATGGGGAAAGCAGTCCTGCTTTCCCAGCATGCAGAATCCAGCCTTCCCACCCCCAGAAAACAGAAGCAAAAAAGATCTGATAGAAAGGGGTTCCAGACTCTGCAGGTATGACTGTTGCACTAAGAATTGAGTGCTGAAGATGCTGTAATACCAACTAAGGGAGAGCTCTATCTGTATTTTAAATCACCAATATACACACAATTACCATGAAACCCTTGCAAAAGAAGGAAAATCTGTTGATTGTGTGGCAGACCTTGATTTCATGTGAGATGGCAGCCTTCCACTGGTTTGAGAGATGTTTTACAAGTTATGTGAGGTGTAGGTGTTGCCCATGCTCCTGCAGCAGCTTTTTTTCTGTCCCACCTCAATGCTGGTGCTATATGCAATGGAAATTAAAATTTAATACAAGAAGTAAATGTTCCTCTTGAAAAATATTAATGGCTACCAGAAAACAGCATTTGTGTCCTAGTTTTCTGAGAAATTCACTGACGTCTCTACCTTTTTCTCACAGAAGGTGTTTACTAATTTTACACATATTTCCAAATTGGTAATCTAATCCATTGCCCATACGCTAAGCATCAGACTGCAGCAGCTGTTTGGAAAACAGTTTAATCTCTTTAGACAGCTTAAAATCCATGTATTATAATTATATAAAGGTAGAGCCAGGCTAGACATTATCAAAAGGTTAACTTCAAGGCAAATGGGATGTCAGATGCCACCAAGAGCTCAAGTTTCCAGGACACACTCCAAGGAAATCAGTAGTTTGTTTGATGTCATTCCATACAAGAACATATTGGCACTAGGAGACTTCACGTGGAATGTGGGGCCCCTCCAAAGCGCTTCCTGGAAAAAGCTGTGCTGCTTCTCAAGCCGATAAGACTATTGTACAAGATACAAGGTGATTAATGGATTGATCACAAAAAGTCAATGTGGTCTGGCAGGAGAGGGCCAGAGACCACACAAAGACAGAAGAAGCACTGCTGCTGTTGCAGGAGGCCCAGACTGAAGGGCTGAACTGTCATTGAAATGCTTGTTTCTTGGGCTGCTAAAGTAACATTTAAAAAACAGTTTTCACAGTTAAACTGACCTTTATGATATGTATTTTCTCTATTTGTCACAGGCCACACTCAACCTGATAGAGAAAGATTCTATTCTAGCTTCTCCTTATGGTGGCACCTATCAGCAGCACCTTCAGAAGGGTGCACAAGAATTCCCACAGCCTGTAGTCTGATAGCATATTCCTTACAGAAAAACTTTTCAGTATCAAGCACCTTACAGGGTATGTCTTTCAATGACATGTCTGTGTATGTGTTTTCCCATCTTCTCACTTAAACTTTCTCTCCAGCCTATCCAAAACTAAACAAATAAAATACATATTTTTCCCTCATCTTTAGATCTACAGATTTGCATTTTGCCTCATTTTCCCTTGTAGAAATCGAAAATTTTGCGTATTTTAATTCTCCCGTTTCCTGTTACAATATTTCACACTGTACCAGTATTTCATGCTGTTGTTAAAGGCAACTAAATTTGTAAAATTAAATTTTCTAATTTCAACTGCATGCCAATAGCTCTAATATTTTGAGACATCAAGAAGTGCCCTGGCCAAGAATGAAAGCAGAAAATTAAAATCTTGAAAAGTTCATGAACAGGTAATGCGGAAAATACACCAAAATAGAGCAACTAAAAGTAAACATAAAATCCTAAATATTTTTTGATAAACAAAACATGTTTTAATTTTGACATTTGAATAAAAGTTCATTTGATATTGAACTTTTAATTATGTCTTACAAAATATTTCAAAATAGGTCATACAGAAAGTGCAAAACCCTATGCTTTTGAAGGTTTTAACCAAAAATGCCCCCTCCCCAAAAATAACCAACAAAACCAAAAAGAAGTCCATCAAAAGAATAACCCCCAAACCCCATTTTAAACACACAAATCTTAACAAGCCTGTCCTTGAAAGCAATCTCATTTTCTGAAAAGGCCCCTCTCTAGACAAA
>VWZN01020935.1:276411-286897 GCA_013396955.1 Regulus satrapa | reverse complement strand
AAAAAAAATCAGGATTTCTGTCTGTTTTTCATGTTTACCAAACTTGGCTCTCCCTCCTTCATCTTGGCAAGGTGCTAATGGCATCAGAAATACTTAGCCTTTCCTGTTTACAAATATTACAGCTATCATTTTATCTATCCTTTTAAGGCTTTCCAAGCCACTATGATTTAACCTTGTCCAGATGAATGATGCCTATTCTGTTAAAACTTGTGTCCTCCATCCCTACCTTATGATTTCGCTGCAGTTGATATGGCTGAAATTTAGGTTGGAAGCTCTTTTCTGAGCATTCCTGTTCGGGATTAAACCAGCCTCAGTGAAGGAGCTGCACAGGCTTGCTGTGGCCACCACCTCCTCACCCACCTGCCAGTGCTAAAGAGGACATGGCCCCCTCCTTCCACAGCCTTTAGTAAATGTGTGTCTGGTGTTGTGTGTAAAGCGTTGATGCTTTCCCTCAGAGCTATAAAATAGCCAAATATTTTTCCTACAGTTAATAGCAAATAGAATGGTCTTTTGATGATTCCTTGAACTTTATTGTTATATTCCACTGGATAACTTCCAAACTTATTGTAGAATTGTGATTTCCTTTCCATCTCAAGAATTCACACTTCCTTTTTTTTCTCCTCTTTAAACATCTCTTTCAGGAAACATGTTTCCTATACTTCCTTTCAGACTGCATCCAGCCCATTCATTCCATAGATTTAAGTCCTCCAAGTTCTAAATTACCTTCCTGGACCTGCCAAACTCCTACAAGAACTATGATGCAAACTAACATGGATAGTAAAAGAGGATATTAACCACAGCAGCATAGAGTGCTAACCATGCTATCTGTTTTTTCAGAGTCCCAGAGCTCTCAGGGGAAGTTAAGTTTTGCGTGGATTGAACACAGATGATTGATGGTTCACAGCCATGATAGACTGCTGGGAAGGATATGTGTGAACTTGGGTATCTTTAGGGAAGATGACTCGGAGCTGCAGCGAGGCCAGGCCTGGGGATGGGGTTCAGCCCTGCCATCCTCCTGCAGAAGGTACTGCACAGCATGATTCAGTCCATCCCTCTTTTCCTACTGTGTGTGCTGCTGATACATCTCCTGCCTCATGTGATCCTGATGCAATTCCAGTTACATCACCCACATCATGTAGCAGCTCAGCAAAATGACCCAAGATAACAGTAAATAGAGCTAAAATTAAACATATTATTTCTATGAGGAACTTTTGAGACTAACTTAAAATTTACTAGACCAACTTTCATGTTCAGACCAGTCTATAAGATTGCTTTGCAATCATAAATACACCCAGCTACTAACTTCCATCCTGATCACATATTTTTTTTGCCTCTTCTTTGTTTTTCAGTTTAAGTTTACCTGAGGGGAGGGGAGGAAGATTAGTGGTTTAGGATTAAGCCCCTGTGCTGCAGCAGAACTGACTTCAGAGCTAAATTCTAATGATCTGCCATGGGAAGTAGATCAGGTTAGGACTCTCCCTTGATCACAAAGCACTCAATGAAAAGTCCTTGCAGGCTAGATTAACTCTTTTTAAGAATGTGCATATTCTTGTCTGCATAGACTCTTAGAGTTTTTGGTTGTTAGGCACAGGACAATAACATAAATCTCTTTACATTACTGGACTTTGGACTAGTCTTGAACACAAGTCACATCAGGAAGGACAAACTTGCTACATGTTTTTAATCCATCTCAAAAACACAAGGTCTAGATGTTCTGGATCAAATATTGACCTCATTTTATTCATAACAGCAAGGCCATATATTTCAAAGCTATTAATTGCAGCAATAAAATTCATAGGCTTTGATGAGCTGGATCAAATATTGACCTCATTTTATTCATAACAGCAAGGCCATATATTTCAAAGCTATTAATTGCAGCAATAAAATTCATAGGCTTTGATGAGCTGGATCAAATATTGACCTCATTTTATTCATAACAGCAAGGCCATATATTTCAAAGCTATTAATTGCAGCAATAAAATTCATAGGCTTTGATGAGCAAGGTTGTACAATGTATGACAGCTTAGTCCAAACTCTTCTTGTTTGCTGAATCTCATGTTATAATTGCCCTTAAAATAAATTATATTGCTTATCAAATATACGTATCTCATTACTTCATCTGAGGTAAAGGCAGAAACTTTTTGTATGCACTACCACCCCATCCGTTTGACAGCAAGTGATGCAATAGCTTGTAAATAATACTGTAGCCATCTCCAAGACTTTAAACATGCTTATTGAGTTGACAGGAAATGTATCTTTAGGACAACTTTACTTGACAATAGTCTTCACAGGGCTAATTAACTATCTCCACTAGAAAAACAGCTCCCTTGCAAATTTTCTAACTAAATCTTCAGTTGCTTGGAACAGTATTAGCACAGCAAAGACTTCTTCCTCTAAGCAAGTCTTCTAGGAGCCTTCAGGTAACCTTACCCTAGCTGTCAGCTGAAACAAAGACTAAGTAACACATTATCCAATTCTGAAGGCATCCTCATAGCTGCTTACAAAGAAGGAGAAGTCCAGTTTAGGGTAAGAGTCAGGGAGAAAGCACATGAAGTTCCTTGCAAGTTAATAGAATATATTCTGTACTTTTTCTAAGAAAAAAGAGACATGCAAGAAAAACCCATCAGACTTGGAATGGACAGGAACTTGATGGCTTTGACACAGAAGCTATCTGAGGTTTAAACTCAGCATAAATAAACATGACCCCGCTCACTGTGATCTCCCAGTTTCTCAGCAAGAGCCAAAGGTGAGGGGAGTTGTTTCAGGTGGAGAATGTCCTGGGAAAACAGGTTGAGTCTGTCTCAACATTTTTTTCTCTAATAAAGAAAAAATAAAATCTGTACACCTGTCTTAGCCTAGTGCAAAGTTTCATGTAGCACAGCCAAACCTGCACAAATCAGGTAATATAACCAACCAGTCTAATTTTAGAAGTGATGTTCTGAAAGCCTATGAAGGATTGGTCTCTGCTTTTATAAAAAAAAATTAATCACCCGGCCTGCAAATCCTATAGTGTTTTAATGACTTGGGGATAAAACACATCAGCTTTTTTTATGTTAGCCCACATTTCATACTTTTTCTGTATATGCTTTTTGTTGAAACTTAGTGATAACATGGCCATGTAAATATTAATAGCTATATCTAGAGGTATAGCAAACTTTCTCGGTTCATCTGGTTCACTGTGGTTGATCAAGACAAGAATAGCCCAAAACTTATTAGTCAGAAGACCTGCTATTCATAGCTCTGACCACACAGCCAGTTACACATATTATCTCATGTATGGCTTTCTGTAAGAATATATAAACCAGTAAACTGTTTTGCTATACCCTGCAGTCAGTAGGGAACTCCAGCAAATCAAAAATGAGATTGCAGAGTGCAAATTCTCATACTCATGTGGTGTCCGAAGAGCCCCTAAACACAGAAAAAGAAGAAAGAAGGACGATGAAACAGGTAGGTAAAAAAACCTCTGAAAAGCCTCTATCTGAGTTGCTTTTCTTTGGCATCATATGGTTGGAAAATTCTTAACAGAGAGAAAAAGACTGCAAGTGTTGTCAAAAACCAGTTTCTAGTCCAGGGCACCAACAATAATGGAGAAATTGTGCATTTAGCTGTCAGTATACAGCTGAAGTACACAATTTTGTTTCATTCCTTTCAAAGGTATTAATTCTATGCCAGACCATCTCCTGTCTTATTCCAGGCATAAAGAGATTTGTGGCATTCTTAAATACTTTGTGCAATTCCTCTCTCACACTGGTAGTAAGGCTTTGCTAGCAGTTGTTCCTGTCAATTGTCTATTACAATTTTAACTCATTCCCTAGCACAAGTAGACCTAAAGAAAAAAATATCCTCTTTTATGAAGCTATATACACTCCGAGCTTGAGGATCCTTATCTAGTCTCCCTTCAGTCTTTTTTCCCTTTACTTTTTCCAGTTCCATAAATGTGTCTTCCTGTGTTATTTCTAATTTCTTTACTTTGGATTTTATTCAGATGGTTATCTATTTCTAGAAGTCCAGAGTCTAAATCAAGACAGCTGTGGGTTGAACACAATGGATCTTAAAACAAACAGATGTGGTCAGATATCTCCATGGGATGTTTACCTTTTGTACAACAGGGTGACACTGTTGACTCATCTTCAGTGTGTGATCTACTGCAAAAGATAGGATTTTTCCAAAGAGCTTTTTGTAACTGGTTTTGGTCATGTGATATAAATACTAGATTTATTCCATACCACTCCTTCCACAGGTTTACTGCTGCAGTGCCCTTAATGAACTAAATCTTATTTTTCAAAACCATGTCAAATTTACCACAATCATATCAATCTCTAACCAAGATCTGACCACATGTCTAGGTAGAACGCTGGCTCTTCTCACTGGAGTATCACTTGAACCTGTCCAACATGCTCTCTACTGAACTTTATGAGTGATTCAGAAAAACACTGAAGAGAATGCAAAGCAGGGTGGGCTGCAACAAAATCACACCCTTCTGGCATAACACAAGGCAGCTAATCAGTACTCTTAGAACTTGTCTTCCTAGCTGAGCACTCCCTTTAGAGCAATTTTGCCAGGTTCTGTCTCTTCAACTTGTCTGTCGAGATGTCACCTGCTTGTCAAGCAGTCCTACCAAGAGATCAAGAAAACTGACTGCTGTGAACAGAACGTGACATGCTGCCAGGGCAGAAAATTAGAAAGATTTGAAATAATTTGTCCTGAAAACATTCATTTTGTCTGCTGTTCATCCCTGTATTTATCTTCTTGGTATTTCAGTCCGAGTATTTGTTCCAGCACTTTTCTAGGAACTGAAATTGTAGTCAGAGCTGATAACGTCATTCTCCTCTTCATTTGTTTTTTGTTGTTGGGGTTTTTTTTAAGCGATGGACTATCATTACCTTTTACAGTCCCCTGCCTTCTGCAACAAGGACAGATGTTCCTGAAGGTGTGGCTCAGGGCTGGGCACAGCCAGTCCTCCAGGTTCAAGTCACGTCCAGACAAACTGGAAATCTCTGCCTTAGCTAAATATTTTCTGGTTTGGTCTGTCCTCAACTCTTACTTCTCTACTGCTGAGTCAGCTGGCCTTTCTGGTAAAGAATAAACCATAACAAGCATCAGACATTTTAGCCTTGTCAGCACTACATCTTGCCTTTGCTTTCCCCCCAGTGGGGGATTACAACTTCTCTTGCTCTGCCTCTGACTAAGACTTCCCTTTTAGAAGACTGCTCAGTACTCTCACTTCCATGCTTGACCATTTTCAATTCATCCCTAACTCCTGATACTTTTCCCTCTTACCTATTCTTAGTAGCTTAAATGTTTACATCTCTTCTAACTCAAATTTTATGGGAAAGATTTAGATAGATTTATTTGCTACAATTTCCAGGCTCCCAAACTGCCAGAGGTTGAATCAGCATTATATTTGTCTTATGGGATTACTAACCCTTACCAGTATTTTTAATTTTGCCTTTAAACAAACTTTCTGTGTGATTATTCCTGTATATTTTTCAAGCACATTATTGTCTGGCTCACCAAAAGCCTGCTAGTTTTGCATTATTGTCCTACCTCCTCCATAAGTCAGCCTTTTGCCAAACATTCTCACCCTAAATACTAATATGTTGCTGTTCTTTGATAGTTCCTCCCTCTCAACTGAAATTCCATGTGAAAAAGACCTCTTAGGGTACTTTTCCCATCTTTCACATCAAGTAGTCCTGAGACATAAAATACAGTTAACCTCTACCCCATTATACTTTGTAAATTGGTTCTTTTCCCTCCCACATCACCCCCTCCTCACCCACAACCACACAAAAGACATGACAGCATCTCACCATGCAAAAATCTTCTCGTTAACTTCAAAGCCATATTAGTCCAAGATAGCCAAACTAGCTCTGTGACATTTTTGTTAACCATACATAACTACTGATCCAAATTGGGCTGGTGGGCCAGAATGTAAAAGTGAAGCTGTCACACACTATCAAAAGTCTGAAAACTATCACGAAAGTGCTGAAACCTTTGTATACATATTTCATATCCTTCTGATGTGATAAGGGATTTTAAAGCTGTGCATTCTGACTGACTGTCTCTAAAGTATAAGTCAACTGAAAACAGGTGTGATGCTCCAGAGGGAGTGCTCATTTGCAAACCTCAGTCTAGCTGAAGTGGATTGTGCTGTTTTAGGAGACTGGTAGATAAATGGACATCGAACACAGCCTGACAACAGCTCTGGTGCACTTCTGAAAAGAAAATTGATATCTTCCACCTCTCTGCAAATGGGGAATTAAAAGTTTCAAGACTAGAAATTGCAAATTATCTGCTGTGGTAAGACTTCAAGGAATTTATACATAGAATCATTTTTCTTCAGTATAGAAAGAAGGGAAGATTTTGCTAGCAAGGGGAATATTTTTCTTTTCTTTTTGTGTATTTTCAAACTAACAAAAAAATCTAGCCTACCATTTTTATTTATCAGTAATATTTGTCTGCACATGTGCTGAAATTAATGCATAAATAAAATACCACACTGTATCTCACAAGAAAAATCAGTGTAGTTGTCAGGAACAGTGAACTTTATGTGCTTATTATAAATGGAATTTTTTTTTTCTTGTCACCTCCTTCAGATTCATTATTTGCTCACAACACAAATTGCATTTTATTAGATAACTACTTTCATGTCCTTGTGTTAGTTATATTTAATTTATATGCACTCATTTCCTGAATATTTTTTTTTAAATATTTAAATTTTTTTTATACCCACTCCTCTTTGGAGTATAGAAAAATAAGTAGGCTGAGCAAAATACCAAGGCCCTGCAAGGTGTTAGTTTGTCTAAATAGTTGGGCCTTTTATCTGAATATCAAAGCAATGTTTTGCCACTGTCTCCTCACAAAGGTAGAAGATTGCATTTCTAAAAGTGCCAGGTAAAGAACCTTTCTATTCCTAGGAAGGAATGGCCCAGCATCCCTGGAAGCTGAGTGGAAAATACCTGTTCCTACCTCAGAAAGTCTGCTGATGAACCAAAGTATTTAACAGTTTTGACAGCTGCCTCAGAAACGGAGCTAAGGGTGGTTCTCTCTGGAAGGCACCAGCCAGGCTGGCTGTGCCGTATGGGCAACACGTGGCAGGCTTGTCCTCAGCACTACCATCTGGCATCACGCAGCAGCAGGGGAATTTAGGCAATTAATGGGTGAATACTTCCCTTAAAGGTTCCTGTAGGGCTTTTTTCTTCCTTAGCCAAAGTTAGTTTATTAACTCCAGCAACCTGGCCATATGCCAGTTTGGAAACTATCCTGTCATCTGACTTGTGTTTTCCCTGCAGAGCCAACTGCGTGCAGAAAACTTCTTCATTATGTGGTCTAGACCCTGACTCTAGAAAGATTTTTATCTATTCAGATGCTGACATTGCACGTGGGAGTAATGTGGTAAACAAAGTGTGGCACAGCTGCAAGGACCCACAAGGGCTGATTTCCTAAAGAACCTAAACCATGCTCCCTTTAGTGGTCATAGTGGTGATCTTTTGTCTTAGGAAGTACGGCATATTATTGCTGGGTAAATGGACTCCTTTACAATAATCCTGAAAAGCATCACGTCAAATCAAGAGCAGCATAACCTTTTTCTTTGACAATGGTAGTAATAAACATACTCTGCTGTACTTACACTGATTCTTCAGGATTTTATGTGTAAAAATGAATGCATTGTCTTCCCTTAATACAACAATCCCAATTAATAAGAATGCATGTCAGTTTAGAGAGCTCTTACTTTTTGACAGTATCAGTTTGATTTTACGTTTGAAGCTTGTTGGGACTTCTGTAATTCTGTTATTTGTTTGTTACAAATAATTGGCTTCAGAGATAACATTCAACAAAACCTATTATGGTGAAAGAGGGTGATTTCACCTTGATTAGATTAGATTAGATTAGATTAGATTAGATTAGATTAGATTAGATTAGATTAAACTTTCAGAAGAAATTCTCTATTGTGGTGTTGGTGAGGCACCGGCACACACAGAGAACCTGTGGATGTCCCATCCCTGGAGGTGTTAAAGGCCAGGTTAGATGGGGCACTGAGCAACCTGGTCTAGTGGAAGGTGTCCCTGCCCATGGCAGTGAATTTAGAACTACATGATCATTAAAGTCTCTTTCTACCCAAACTGTTTTGTGATTCTATCTGATTTTTTTTTTTTCTGACTGCACAGAGAAGCAAGACAATAATGGTTTTTTCCAGTACAAACTCTGATTTCAAGCTGTCAAGAAATAGACATGATGGGTTGCCATGCACACACCTATGGTACAGTGCCAAGAGGGAGGCAATCTACCTCCTTTCTCCTCCACAGCACATGGCCATGGTGAATACTTTTTGACTCAGGAAAAGAGACAAAGACAGAAACAAAAACACATTTAGAGAATGAAACATCAGTGCAGGTTGCAGAAATAAATAAAAAAATAATTTATTTGATCTTGTTTATCTTTTAGCTGCTGAAACCGAATGCCAGGATGAGTACAGAGAGTGCTCTCCAGCTGGCCTGGACAATCTGCCAGCACACTTCCTTCTGAAGGGCATGCTGCCACCCTGTCCCAGTGCCACCGTATTCCTTCAAACCTCCTACTCATGGAGTACCAGTAATGTGCTGGTGAATATGTGGCACAGAGGATTGTCATTTGAACTACAGGTGAAATCACCAAGCTCCTTCAAACATTCCAGTATAACAAATTAAAGTGTTTGGTAGCAGATCATAGTGTTTAGGGAAGGGAAAACCTTTTGGACCACTATCACAAAGTGAAGTCTGTGGTCTGCCAAAGACGGAACAAGGGGTTTTATGCCTGAAAATAGCATTTATGTTTAAAGTGCTTAACATTGTTTGCTTTCTTTAAATTAGCCTTCCACATGAAAGTAAAACTAATAGTAGAATTCTAAAATCACCTGTCTCACTGCAGAGAAGTAGATTTACTATGGCATAGTCCCAATTCAAACAAGCATTAAGTTGCAGCCAGTGCAGTTTACTACATGGACCTGCCTTTCATCACATGCTTGTGATCATCACATGTGGGGAAGGCACAAGGGTGTATGCAGAGACAGGACGGTCACTGATTGATTTGACATTTCCATACCAAAAAGTCAGCTTGCTACTGAGCATTGTAGGAGTGATGCTGTGAACTCAGTGCTTTCCTCATCTCACTGTGGCTTCAGAGGTGGGGCACCTAGAGGAACCAGGGCAGACATTCCCAAACTTCCAGCGTGATAAACCAGTAACGAGTTTGGGGAATGTTGATTTAGAGGCACATATCTAAGGTGTTCCTGTGGGTCTATATGATCTCTTGCTATCAGGGCAATGGAATCACCATTAAATTGGTGCCACAGGAGACAGACATCTTGCAGGCAAAAGAGAATACATGCACAGACTTTTTTTAAAATGCTGTAAGCTAATAAAATACTACTCAGACTTACACTTCACAGTAAAATACTCAATCTTTTGACAGAAAATCCGACATTATTCTTTTTTCCCAAGTTGAAAATCCACAAGAAAGAGAGATTCTGACAGCTGCAGATTTCACACGTCAAAGGCACAAGCCCTGCTCTTTACAGATGGATTGCACAGAAATACGCCTTTTGTTAAAAGACAGAAAATTAAAGGAACATTTAATCATGCTCTGACAGGCTTCTTAGCCCAAGGCTAATACCCTGAGTCCTATAATAATTCCTGAACTCATACATTGGCTTACAGCAGGTGGTCACAGAGATCTCAGGCAGTGGAAGTGCATTAACTGTGGAGCCAACTCTCTAGTTTAATAATAAGAAACATGTTAATACTACTTCTTGCCATAAAAGCAATAATAAGCAATTCAAGCACACACTCATAATTATTTTCAATTACTGTGCAAATAATCCCTTAGCAGCTCAATCAGAAATTTCTAAGTGCTAAGACATCAGCTATTTTTCATCTTTATAAAATAAACCTAGACCTAGAAATCATTTTGGAATTAATATTTATTGGAAGGAATGGTTCCAAGAACTTCCAAGTACAAAGACTAGTCACTTCATAGATGATTAAGAATTTTGTTAAAGATGCTCTTCCCAAACTTTTAGATTTTAGATTGGTTGGATCTTTGAGCACTCAAGAATTTGTTTCTTAGTCTGACTGTAGACATCATAAGTGTGAGTAAATATATCTTTGTCTCCTCATTCCAAATTTTCCCATCACAACCCTATAGATTAGCTTTTATTCTCAGGAATTGTTTTAGAAATCTTTATTTAAAATGGTTTAGTACATAATTTCAGCAACATGGAAATCCCATTCAAAAGAAAAGTTGAGAAAGAGAAGAAAAAGAGAAGGAGAAGAGAAGAGAAGAGAAGAGAAGAGAAGAGAAGAGAANGAAAGAAAGAAAGAAAGAAAATACACTTTCTACATGGGTTAAGCAGGTACTTGTGAACACTAAAAATGGGAAAAATGGGGCGGGGGGGAGGAAAATAAGTAGGCCTTACACAGTTTTCTAATAGCTAAAAATTCCACTGCTT
>VWZN01020935.1:263654-276399 GCA_013396955.1 Regulus satrapa | reverse complement strand
GCTAAAAATTCCACTGCTTCCCTTTTGCAAGGATGTATTAAGAAATATTTGCATGATCTCAAATTATCTGAAGTTCCTAGTGTAAAGCAGGCAGCCACATATGCCACATTATGTCATCTCATTCAAGTACCTTGCACACATAATGAAAATGAAGATTCAGAGTGTTCAGCTTTCATTCATACTCCTCTGCACAGTACATCAGCAGTGATTTCAGGCATGGCATTAGGAAAAGCAATTCTGTACCCTAAACTTCATTACCTAGAATCAAACAAATCACCAGTGTGCAGTCTCCAAGGTTCCAAAGATTTGATTGCAAATTAGTGCACACCCACACTTTAAATGCAACTCTCGTTTACTGCAGCAGATATCAGCCAGTAGCTGTGTCACATTTACATTAGAGGAGCCTTTTCTACACCTGTTTGGCAAAAATCCTTGCAGATAACATGGAGTTGGATTCGTTTGGTGTTTTGTTTTCCCTAAACGCACACAGTTAGAGGCAGTGGATTGTCAGGTCAGAGATTTCCCCTACATCCTTTCTTTCCCTCAGCCTTACACGGATTTTTTTTTCCAGCACCCCCTGGTGCTTTGAATCAGAAATAGCACCTCTCCAGGATCCCCCCCGTGAATTCCAGAGCAGCCTTTTGTGGAAAGGCTTCGGTGGCAATTTCTGGACAGATGGGAAGCCGGGGTAGCGTAGGGTGGAGCAGGCAGCTGCTGCTCCCTGTACCTGCAGGTCTGCAGGCATCAGATTGCAGGCCCTGTCGGCCACATCACACTTTACCCTGTTTCCTGACACTTCAAACGGGGCAATTCTGTGTTTGACAAGAAACATCAAACGTGGCCAGGTGAGTTTCCCCAAGCCACTCTCTTTGATGACATCCTCTGAATGTTTTCTGGCTCGATGTCCCCAAAGACAATTCCTTTTCACCAGCATGCAAGGAAAGTTTACATTTACATTTGGAATCTATATTTCTACTACTTTTTTTTCCTAGTGTGGAGGTTTTGGGGTTTGTTTGTTTGTTTGCCTGTTTGTTAGTTTGTTTGTTTTGGTTAGGCTTAAAGGGTCAAGGCCAAAAGTAAATTAAGATGACACTAGTAATTTTTCCCTTATGCTAGTCAGATCTAAATGTTCTGAGTGCTCCCAAAGAAATCAGTGCAAGCACATGGGGTGGGAACTTAAGTAGGAACAATTCCTGGCTCATCTGGAGTTTGTCTTTTGGCCTGGGCTGTAACCACTTGTTTTCCTTACTCAACATCACTGCCTATTAGAGAAAAAAAATTATGTGTGAAGAGTCTGGAGGAAGACATCAGCTGATTTCAAAGCAGTTACGACAGCCTGCGTGTCTAATTCAGGTGCTTTCCCTGAGTTGCACAAGCACTCATAGCAATCTGACCCTCTGTGTCCTGCAAAGGCAGGAAGCTTTGTACGAAAGGCCAAACAGGAATGGCAATGTGCCCAAATGCCCATGTTTATAGAAACCCTGGAGAGCAGTTGACCTAATGCACATGACTCCAGAAGCTGGCTCACTGCTCTTCCTGCCTCCTCCTCAGAGGAACAGCATGCAGCAGAGCGGGCTCATACAAACAGAGATGGTGCCTGCGCTTCACATGCAAAACGCGACTGTGCAAATGACATTTTTCCGTGCCTTTCTTGTTACTTCCTGCAGGAGGCACACAGCAAGGCAAGAAGCTTCTCCTCATTCAGGGCAGAAGGAAGAATGCTGGGAGCCCATTTGGTTTGTATTGCCTCTGATGTGGCACCACTAAAATGGATGAGCACTGACACCACTGTACAAGGAATTTTTAAAGTTATTTCCGACTTTGTGGCCTGGCTAGTGATAAAAGCAGAGTCTCATTGAGTGACAGCCAACAAACTATTGCTGCTCCCATCATGGCATGAGCAGGGAGACAGCTGGCAGCACCTAAGATGGTGAAACAGCACATAAGGCTGGCATGTGGCATTCACCACTGTTCTTGTCCTGGCTTGGCAAAGCTCTGTATCTGCCTTACTCATATCCACATTTCTGTCTGATGTGAACCACTCCCTTCTTGCAAACATAAATGATCTGGGCTGAGGTGTCACTTGTCATGCAGGTGAAGTTTTCTTAATATCCCTCAGAACTTTTCTTAATATCCCCAGTAAAATCCCTTCAGAAATACTTGTTGTCACTTCGACAACTGAGACCAAGTAGATCAGAAGGAAGAAAAGTATTTCCATCTTCATCAAAATTATTAATATCAGGTCCTCATTTAGGCATCTGATAGTTCATTAGAGTGAAATCTTGTGAATGGCAAGGACCCCTAAAAAGAAAATCTAGGGGAGGGCTGAATATAGTATGTTTCTGTGTGCCCCCTAGGAGTTGTTATTTTTAAGTTTTGTAATGTTTCTTTAAGTCTCAGGGGGCACTGTTTACCTGCATCTCATCTTATACTGGGAAAAGACACTGAACAAGCCCTCTTTTTTTAACACCTGGAGTGGTGCTTTTTCTGATTCAAAGCACACTTTCACAAGCAGCCGGTGTAACTCATTGAAACAAAAGTAGTTCCTTATCTAATATAAAAGGTATCTTAATGAAAAATATATGTCTTAAATCTCATAAAATAGAATATTTCATAATATAGTTAGTGTAATCATACACAGGGATGTGATTTGCTTTGCAGACTAATAAGCAGTAATAAGTTCCCAAATCAAATGCCAACATTTAATTTGTTGGCATTTGTTGTTAATGTTTAAAAGACAGTGAGTACCCTCAGAAGTTAACAGTTAGGCTGATAAAAACACGACAGCACTAATAGAGAGCATTATGCTCCCCATTATGTCCTAACACAGGTTCTACCTCACAAATCCCACATTTAGCAGTTAACATCTTAAATGGTTTCACACTTAATTTTGCAATCTGGTTTTTATGCTCCTCCTGCAAGCACACACCAGCCACATCACCAGCACAGTGCAACTACTGCATTCTCAGCCTGGCAATGGGCTCTGGTGAGGTACAGTTTAAAGGCAGTAGGGATTTACTATCCTGGTCAGATATGTCATGTATTGAGAGGAAAACAACTGTGGGAATCATGCTAGATTTATTACACTGTTATTCTTTCTGCTTTTCTTTTGTCAGAATTAAAAGGTAAGGTGAGAAACACTGGTGAGGAGTGATGCAAACCACAGAAGAAAAGTGCATGTAAGATCTCATAGAGGAGGTTTCTCAGCTCTGCTTCAAAGCTAATCATTCATTGTTCATGCACAGTGCCTAGATAGTAATTGATCACTGGGCAAAATACCTTGCAGCTTTTTTTATTGCTACCTGTTTTTACTTAATAATGTCTCACGTACCGTCATGAAATTTCACAGGACTTTGTGTATTTGTTAACTTAGAGCAGAAATCACAACTGCCAGCTGTTTTCTGACATCATTTTTCCCAAAATAAATGTGTTGCACTTTGTGACATTCAGATTTGATGCAACTGGTCTGAGGAGAATGAAGGTGATCTTGCAGGTAATCATGGGTTGTAAGGTCTTTCATAACTCCATTCCTACCATCAGGATACAGGCACTCTGCAAAGGAGTCCCCTCANGGGGAGAAAAAGAAGAGGGAAAAATAGCTAGGTTTCAAAGATCAATATTTTCTCAGCAGTGGAGGTAAAATGCTGTGTTCATTTGTATTTAAAATTATGAACTATTTACAGTTATGAAATATTTCATTTAAAATGCTACATACTGAAAGTATTTTGCTGGTATTATATGTATTTTATCATTGCAAATTTGTTTTAGTGTCAAAAATTACTGCACCTGTGACAAGCATTCATTACGTTCTACCCCTAAAGGGACATGTGAGCATGTGGATGTGCAGACAGTTTGCATTTGTGCATAAAATATTGCACAGACATTATCTAAGTTCAAGTGCATAAGTTGCTTATTTTTGTGGCTCTGTGTAAACACAGGCATGTTAGACTTGGAAACTCCAGAAGGCACCTTACACACTCTGGGTCTTGTTACAGAAACATAGTCACCTAATAATTTTTTTAGGCTTTGGGGGTTCTCTGAGATGTCTGAATAGACTGACAGATGGTGCAAGACCTCTGTGCCCTTCTGGGAGCAACTGGGAGGCCCTCAGAAAAGGCTCATTAGCATGTCAGATAGCACAGGATGACTGCGTGGAGGGAATGAAATCCCAGCCTCCCATGTCCACCCGCCAAAATCCAGCTCTCCCTCAACTGGCCTTTTCTTTATTTGACCTCTGATGCCCCCAGTGCATTAAGCCAGAGCTGAAGGACAGACTACTGGCACTCCACATTGTGGAGTGGGATTGGAAAGCAGCCATTCCTGAGCTGGAGAGCTTTCTGATCACACTGTATTTACATGGGAAGTTAGTCCTGGAAGCCTCAATTATGTAAACAAGCTTTCCTAATTAATCTTTTTCTGAGCCAAACCCCTAGATAAACCCTGAACTTTAATTTTACCTGTTACACAACTCAGAGTAAAGCTCAAATCCATTAAATTGTCATGTTATGAACACTTACTGTTACACTTTGAAGATGTAACATGTTTAAATCCCTAAGAGCAGACAAGAAACCTGCTGCCTCTGAAGCCTCCAGACTGCCAGCTAGCAAGACAATACATACTTGCTCTCTGTACAGGCCAGACAAAAGAGTGACATATTTTATTGCATTAAGGTATCAAGGAATTAAATGATAAAAGACCCTTTATGTCAGCATAGCGAAGGCCCAAGGCATAATTGCTCAAATTGGCTAGAAAAACTGAGCATTTAAAAGGCATCTCTTTCCTTCTCCAAGTATGTGTCTATGGTATGACATGGAAGCATATTTAGGCCTTCTACAAAAGCAAGTCTGTGAGCCACATGTCATCTTGTAGAGATGGGTGAATGTCTCTCATTGAAAATTTTAACTACCAACATTTTACCAAGGGGCTCCAAAGAAACCCTGTTGCTACTGTCAGGGTTTAATTGGCCTATATCTTGGCATTAAGGACCTGGATTCCCTAAAACTGGTTTGGAACTTTTCTGTACTACTGACAGAAAAATAGACCCCTGGCCATTAATGAGTCCCACGCAATAAACACACACACTGAGATCCAGCCTGCTGAGCAGCAGACATCTTCAAACTCAAAGCTGTGGTCCTGACTGATGCACCCTTAATTGTCAGCAGCCTTTGATACAGGACATAGATGAAGGAACAGGATGTACTGAGGGTCTCATTTTATTGTTGCGAGCAGCTAGCCTGCTATGATTCCCATAAACACCTTGATAGGAATGAAACTTGACAACATAAATAATCTGTAAAACCATGTACAGTAAGCTTTCTGAAACAACCTCTCACTCAGAGGAACTATATGCTGAATTAAGATCACTCACATAAACGTGTTAAAATCAGCCTTAGAGAGAGTTAAACTGGGCAATCCAAGTTTACACATCTTTGGGCATAACTTAAATAGTTCAATACTGAAGTCCTATCTACTGTGATTCCAGATTCTGACTTTGTCCTCAGCAATGATTTTGACAAAATTAGGATGGTCACATCATGTAAAACCAAGAGAAATTAAGATGCAGCTGGTTTTAACAGAAGGGTTCAGCCATTCGGGGTTCAGCCCCACGACAGAACATCAAACATCCTCCATGCTGCAAATAAAATGTAACACTCAACCACTTGGAGCACTTTGGCTCCAAGGAGAGTTCCTTCCATTTCCTGCTTAGGCATCTGAGAAGGCATTTCTGCCCAGGCTGGGCACGCTGAACCCCACAGAGCATAGATGAACCAGACACGTGTTAGTCATTTCACCCGTTAGCTAACAGGGCTGGAAAGGTTTTCAGTAAGTCTGTAAGGCAACCAACAGGATAGGAATGTGGCGACCAGCACAGCATGGCAAAGTAGTCCACAAACTGCTATTTGATCATACTATCACATGTCTTATGTCCCTGTGTGTACATGCAGGAGGGCACAGAAGAGGGAAGAACAGACAGATAGGCATTAGATAGGTTTACTATAACAAACCAGCTTCGTATTCCTCTTCTCAGATTTCAGCTATCAAATTCCCTACAATCGGGTTTTGAAGCTGCAAATTCATGCAAATCCTGAGTCACTGTTTGTCAGGGTATAGGGTTTTTTTGTGTACCCTGCTGTGGTTAATCACTGCATCTGAAATACTGTTCTTCTTTGCCTTCTTCAGGAAGGTGTTACAGAAAATCAGCATTTAAACACCCAGCTCATTAGGAATCTGATGAAACCCTAGCAGAGAAAATGTTGCTCTCTGATTGAGTCATTTGCATCAGATGTAATAATTATTAATTCACAGGTTTTATTAAAGCAAGTAAGTCATTAAACTCATGGCAATGCTATAGTTGTTGAATAAAGACTTGCAGCATTGCTGTTTAGACTCAGAATTTCTTTGTGGGAGAGTACAATGGATTCAGCTGTGTTAAATTATCAAAAGCTGGCAAAGGCACATGAAAATTTCACTTTGCTACACTTCCAGGATGTCACTATTCATTTGATGGGGAACTTAGCCAGGGAGAAAGAAACAAGTATTTCCAGAAGAACTTTCACTCAAATTCATAGACAAAAGAATGAGGAATATGAATGGCTTGGAAATAGCTGATATACATATTTGACCTTGTCTGCTCTGGTGCTGTACTGGTTTTCAAACACAGATGAAAGGGCTGCTTCAGCTGTTGCTTCAACCCTTACCTATATCTGCAACTGCAACCTAGGGCCCTCTGTCAACAAATAAGACCTGGCATTTTTTCCTGGAAGTTCATTATGGTTAGAAGGACAGAACTCAGGCTACGCTTTCCTATGCCATAATCAGGTTTGATCAGTAATGTACTTTTAAGAAACAATTATTTTTATAATAGTACTTGTTTCACCAAAACTTTTTTCTCTGAAACAGAAAACAGGTACAGTTCAGCTACATGTTTGGAAAATAGCATCATCACCAAGGAGCAGTGTGCAGACAGCTGGCAGGAGCACAGGTCAATAAGCTTGTATTTTCTTAAGTCCTACAGAGCTTTTTTACTATACGCAATTTCTCAATTAATGAAAATCAAACACAAAAGAATACATAAAGTAGAAGCTTTTACAAAATAGATTCCCTGCCCCTCCCCCTCCCCCGGCCTAACATAATTTAATACCTATCACACGATATTAATATAATGTACCATATGGTATTCCTTGTACACTCTCTCATTTCTGTGGTGCTTTCAAGAAGCAGAAGCCACACAGGACAGGAACTTATTAACTGGCCAATAAGAGGTTTCTTGTTATAATTTTCTGAACATTTATATCCGCAGTACACTCAGCAGCCCAAAGAGAGCCATGTTAACATGGGTAACATCTCCACGCTCAACATGGCTAGAAAGATACCTTCCTTGACCTCACTATCCTACACAAGTTTGAATTCACTTTTTCTGTCAGGACATAAACAGATACAATGATGTCCCAGTCTCCCCCTGGTTTCATGCCAGCTACGTGAAGTCCTTAGTCTCTAGACAGGGAGAGAAGCAGTATCTCAGGCCACCACAAGACCAGGGACACACAGGCAAAAGGAACTGTACCCCTGGGGCATGCTGGTCTGGCGCTGCCCACTCTGAAGGCTCCACAGGCACCTTCAGCCTCTGGAATCACCATAAACAGCAGCACACATTTGCAGGCTGGCCTCCTCCACCAACCACATCTCATGGAGATAGTGCTGTTGCAGTTGCAGCTGGGTAAATAGAGAAACATTCTTCCAAATGCTCTCCATTAATCACTACATTTTCTATATTAAAATTACCTGGGTGGATAGAAGGGAACTGGCAGTAGAAGAGGGTTGTGCTAAATTAATCTCTACTTTTAACTGTGCTGATACACTATACTAGCCAAACTGATTTTGCTACAATTACCATAGGAAGGATAGGAGTATTTTTGCTCACGCTTTAACCACTCCAGTATGCAGCATGCTCATTTAAGCTGTTGATCAAGGTGGGTCGTGCAGTTACAGTAATCTTGAAGCTCAAAGCAGCTGCACACTTTATCTGATGCCACTGCTGGGGAGGTGGTGATCAGTACTTGAAAAGGTGTGTAAAGCAGCTAGGAACAGTGTTGTTTTAAGTTATCTTACCTAGACCCTCTCAGGCATCTCCACCTTAAAAAGAGCTGAGGCACCTGCAGACTAGTCCACTGCATTTAAATACCTCATCTAAGGCTGTCTGGTTTGAAAAATTTGCTTAATATAAAAAATTAATTGAAGCAGGTTAGATTAATTTAACAGCCACATAGCCACAGAAAATAAAATATGTTTGCAAATGTCTCTTCAGATTTGTTACAGAGGCAGGCACAATGAATCTGAGTAGTAAACTAAGTAAATATCTTCTGATCTCACTACTGAGAGTTAAAAATATGACACATGGTGTGTTGCATAACATTTTTCCAATTAAGATGCTGAGGTCTTTATCAGGATGTCAATTAAGGTGATCTTTCCATCTCTTCGATACATATGTTCACATATTGGTCTAACCCCACACAGGTTTTGAAATCGCAGATGAAATAAGTAGAAATGTCATAGCAGAAAGGCTGAATGTAAAATAACTGCCAATGATAGTACAGACCTTGGTCCATTGGTAAAAATTGCTTTAGAAGACTGATTATTTTTTTTTGCCATTTTTCCCTGACTTTTTGCCTTCCTACTTTCTTCAGATTTTCACTTTTACCACTGGTACAAACAACTCTCTCTGACAAGCAGTTACCATAATTGTGTCACTACCAAATCATTCTTCCCCATTATTTCCTGAGGCTGCTGTTTAGTGACTCATTGTCACATCATGCCTTAAAGTAACTTAAGTTCTTCCTATCAAACCTGCTAAGAATTCTTGGAAAGGTGAATCAGGAGACATCCTCTCCACTACTTAAGTATCACAATATTTATTTCCCTCATAGATGAGTTATTGTCTCTCTAATAATGAATGTAAATTATTATCAAATATCAGTGTCAGTCATTTGGACAGCAGCAAATAACAACCACTTGAGAAGAAAATTAAAAGAACTAGTCCTTGACTGTTGTAACTATTTTTGAAGATCCATGCAACAGTCTTTTGGTGCTGCTGAAGAGTCTTTATGACACACAATATTGTAAAGACTTTCCCTAGCCCTGCAGAGTTTAGCTAGATCCTCATGGGTGTTAGATACTCAGTTTTACACAATCTCAGTGGAAGAAGGTGCAAACTTTGAGAGTACTTAGGCTTTTACAGGTCCTCTAAGATCTTCTGAACTCTGTAGGAGGGGGAAGGAAGGAGAGACAGACAGAGACATATGCACAGACAGACAGATCTGGAGTAGAGGAAGGTATACATTGCAATTAGTGCACAGATGCTATGAGTGAGAAGTTCAAAAGTGATCAGTACTGATTTAAACACTCAACAATGTGATGTCAGAAGCTCAGTTTTGTTTCAGAGGTTCTCAATTAGACTAGCAGAAGGAATTTTTCAAAAGTGGTCTTGAAAATTGTCCATTTCAGACATGTGAACTGAACCCAGAGTTTGAAGAAGCCCACTAACTTTATTCCACTAAAAAATACCTCAGAGTTTTATCGTGTTGGTTTTTAGAGAAAGAAAGTTTCTGTAGGAAAATGTATGACTACTATTCAGGTTCTTCGTGCTGTGTGTTACTGAGAGAAAGCTGGAGTGTATCTGTTGCAGTGGTTGTGTGTCATCTATATGCAATAGCTTATCCAATAAGAACACCAGTACAGTATTAATACTTGTGGCTTTGCAGGGACAGCTTGTTCTGTTAAACAATTTACTTCAAATGTAACATCTGTTCCAAATGCGGCTACAATTTTGTAAATAACACTGCTACTGTTATGTAATTGTGTGTAATTTAATATCTACACATAAACAAAATCAACAGTGGGGTTTACTGTTTCAATTCCACTGATAGTTTTGTTGTTGCATTAAGGTACCCTACAGTTTTCAGGTCTTTCATAACTCAATTTAAAATTCACAATGTTTTTCAGCTTCATGATTTTCCATGCTGATATCTACTAACATTATGTAATCTTGTTACAGTTACATCCCTTGCATAATCTGTGTAAATTCACCACATTTAGATTAATCTTGGTTTGAAAATTTAGCATGGTAATGAAACTCTCATAAAAATATTGTGAAGACCAATAATGTCTGCAAAAAGCACCAGAACTGTATGATTATTATGCAACCCTAAGAAGTTTGTGAAGGTAGGAGGGCATATACAAAATAAACCTCACCTCTGGAGTGAAATATCTGGGAGAAATACAAAGCACTCACTGAAGGCTAGGCCACTGCAAGCTGAACAGTGTAGAGTGACTTCAGTCGTCACTGTCCTTGTCTTAGACCTGCTAGGGCACTTCTGCTTGCCAGGGTCTCCTTGGGGTGCTCCTTGTGCAGTGACCATAAGCTCAAAAACAGTGGTTCCACAGCTCTCTGCCCAAAGTAAGAAATTTCATCACAGTCCAGTAGAGCAGTTTTTGAAGCATGATGGGGGGATCTGGAGAACAAATATCCCACCAGCAAAAATTGATAGTAGAACAAAAAAACTGAATCAAACAAAGAGCAAGACAAATTGACACTGCAGATGCATTAAATGAGTCAAGCAGATTCCTTGGCAGAAAACCAGAATCTTAGCTACCTGAGTCCCCACCAAAAAAAAGTACTGTGATTTGTAACATGTCCTCCTGTGCCAGTCTTTGGTATTAAAGGAACACAGCTCAGAGCTTCATAAATGTAGTCATTATCTATTAATGTAAAACTATGAATCTGTACATGTAATACAGAGTAAACCTAAACCTAAAAGGTTTCCCCTGACTGCTGAGGAAATGGTGTGATATGCACTATATCAGGAACCTGTGGAGAGAGTGTCACTTTAGATACATCTGTTGGTGATCCACAGATGAAGGGATAGTTGGCACTGCTCATTTTAACATTTACACAGAGAGTTGAGGAGCCTTTTTATGACTCATGAACACCCACTGTTCACCTCTAAGGCACCCAGCATTCCAAAGCTTATACTGAGAAACTAGTGGAAGTTCATAACATCTGTCTTTTAGACCTCTAATTAGGTACCTATATCAGCAGCTACAACCCGTTTGGCAGGCAATGGAGAAGAGCCTACCTTAAACAGAAGTATCAGTAATTGAATGTTAGGCACTGTTAGGAATTTTACGTAGCAGAATATCCTCTTCCACTTGTGATCATCATTTTATTAATGTCATGAGTACCATGAAACATGAAAATCCCCGACCCTAGCACAAACTCTTCATGGACTTCCATCACTGTCCCTTCCCCAGGAGGAAAATTCACCATGTTCTGCCTCCCTAGCATGGTTACTAACTTTCAGCTTATTTTTATCCTTGTACATCTAGGCTGTTTATCTAGAGCACTTCAAAGATTTTGCTGAAGGAATTTTGCCAAAAGCCTTTCAGAAATCCAGGTAGTTTGTATTTTAAAGTTTCTCACAGCTAACATGTTTTGGCAAATCACTTCAGAGAACACATAGGTTATTGAGGTAGGATTTCCCTTTGCACAAATTAATATTAACTCTTCACAAACACATCATATTTGTCTGTGTTCATTCTTTCTTTCTTTTTTTTTTTTTTCTTACCATTTCTACCATTTTTTCTACTATGCACATCATTTTTGCATGCCTTTACCTCCCTGGGACCTCAGCTGAACTGCTGGGGATTTTAGTCTGGTGTCACTTTTACCAGCTGTGAATGCAGTGCAAAGCAAGTGGTTACACACCAGCATTGATCACTGAGTTTTTTCACCTCTGAATACCCCCAAAACTCTTAAGTCAATGCCATCTGCTTCTAGTACTGTGCTACTGTTAATTTACTACTCCATAATTTTAATTTCAGGATGGTCATCTGATGAGCCTGTAACAAAGAAAAGCTCCAAGATGGAAATCTCCCTGGGTTCTTCTACTCTGAAGGCTTTATTTACCTGTTCTGTAACAACTTTGTCTTACCTAAATCCTTCTTTGATACCTGTATCATCTATTTGGCCCTACTAACTCGTTGGCATTATTCCTGTTCTTGATGTATTTGAAGACAGATTTATTACATCTGTTAACTGTTTCTCAAACTCTTTTTTGGACAGATAATTGAATATGCTCAACCTTCCAGGGCTTAGAATCCTTTCCATTTTCTTCATTTGGATATCACTTCAGCCTTTTGAAATATTAACTTTAACATCAGGTAAGGTTTCTCTCCCTACTTTATAAAACTTGGCTTCCTTTTGCACTTAATCCTTTCTTCGTAGATGTAACCTCTGGTGTGTGCATTTAATAAGGGTCTGCAGAAAGCCTCCATACAGCTTGAAAAAAAAAAAGTAAAAATCCAAATCAAAAAGTTCAGGTGCTCTGAAAGACATATGGATGTAAACTAACTTCTGACTTGCTCCAAGGTTGTATTATGCTTAAAGTTTGACAGCACCAATTTCACCTTCAAAGAGGAGGAATCTACCAAACACTTTTTAAAAAAAGTCTAAAATAAACTGTGACAGGATTTACAATTGAAAGACTTGGATTGTGTTAACCACATATTTACTAATACTGCATTATTTAATTAGCAGTGAAAGAGTATTACAGTGGTAGAATCCATCCATAAGAATAAACATTTGGGGCTTAGTCCTCAGAGCTGCCTGACACACTTCATGATTTAGATTTGCTCAACTTTTTACTGTCTTCTGCAGGCAAAAAAAAAAAAAAAAAAAAAAAAACAGACA
>VWZN01020935.1:190558-247178 GCA_013396955.1 Regulus satrapa | reverse complement strand
AAAGGAAAAAAAAAAAAAAAAAAGGCTGGGTCTACACTGCACATCAAAACTTTTGCCAGTGCCATTGTGCCAGCAAGGAGAGTGACAAGTGATGATAACCCTTTAACAGGAAAACACCTGGTTTATTATACAGTTAGATCCCTCCCCCGAAAAGTGTTTCTACCTGTAGGTTTTTTTCCCCATTTAGGCTATAAAAAGAATGCACTTTTAAAGATAGACACAAATAAGACAAGTCTGAAAATGCAGCTATCCAATCAAAACTGACCAATATAGATTACAACAAAATAAAACAAGTCACACTTTCAGCTACTCCTTGAATATTAATCCAGACATCTTCAGTAAATGCAAATCAACACCAGACCAGTGTTTTTCATGCAACTTCAGTTAATACCACTGATAAACTGCATTTATCAGATGGGAAGACAAAAGCTAAAATTGTTAAAGAGGGCATTCTAGGTTTCATTTGAAATGCCACATCTAAGTAGACATTTATTCCCAGAAAGCATTTGCTCTAATCTCTTGAAACAGCTGCAAAATAATGTGTCTTTAGAGTTTAGGGCACAAGATATTTTGTGACAATTTCTCCAACTCATGTCTTTGGGCCACAAGAGGAATCTCATTCTTTTTCCCTGGTTTGGTTTACAAGACATGTCAAGCAAACCCATCCCCTGGCAAAATGGGCTCAAAGCAAGGTGTATTGCTTGGGGTGTACTCAGTCCAGATCCCAGCCTTGCTGCTGGGAAACTAATGTTCCTAAGGCACAAATGCTATCTGTTCTTGGCCATCCTCAGTGGGAGGAGGGGGTTTGCTGGGACCCAGGTCTGACACTGCCATTGTAACCCTGGGCAAATCTCTTCTTTCCCCATCACAGTTACTTCTGCTGCAATATCATTGCCTACCAGAATGAGAGGATTTGCAAACCATTGTTGATAAAACTTTAGGACAGTTAAGGAAACTCAATTAAAATTTAGACAATCCCCTGGAAACGCCCCTAGGAAAGAAATTATAATAGAAAACAGCACTCTTCAAATTTTGTCCCAGCAGTAGGTCCTGCCTTCCAGTCCCAGGGACTTTGTCCCAGAGCTCTGCAGGGCGGGATGCCAGGCTCCTCACTGAGCAGGGCAGCCTGCTGGCACAGCAACAGCACAGGAGGGAGCGGTGTGTGCTCCCAGTCACACTGCTGGCTGTGCCACCTGGCCCCTGATCCTCCCACTGCTGAGGTAAAGAGTCCACATCACCCACCCACACAGAAATCCATGCCTCAGCAGAGCACCCTGCAGTCCCCAAAATCTCTCCCCAGGTACTCTGCACTGTCTACAATGTGATGTCTGCCAAATGTTACTGTGATGGGGGAAAGAGAAAGTGACTTCAGTCAGATACAGCACAAACAAAAGTATTTGAAAAATGTTCTCAGACCAATATAAGATCTGTATTTCAACTAATGAGAAAAGCACTATCCAAATAAATTTTTTTTAAAATGCAAATATCATCAATTCAGTTACATGCTAAACATGCATCCACAAAACCTACTCTAAATGTAGAGAGGTCTACCATCAAAGATTTAAACATTTCATCTGCAAGTGCAAGTGCATATTAATGAATGCCAAAGGCACTGTATATCCTGAAAGGAAACAGTCTTCACAGTAGGTAAACATCATTTATGTTTTGAAGATGTCATTAAAGTAACCACTACATCCTTGCAGAAGACTCAATTAAAGTATTACTTGAACTATATTCTACCAGGGATCATAGTAATTTTGCAAAAACTACTTCTTCCCAGAATCAAAGAGTTTTGTAAATTTTTGCCTCAGACTAAAAAAAGTGCAGGNTTTTATCTACACAGTGCAGCAGGTTACACTGAAAGGAAACCTATTTGAGAAAAACAAATATAGATGCCCATTAGTTATGTAAAGACAAATATGATAACTATGTGTGTAATGAAGAAAATGGAAAAGAACACCATGTACTAAAATGATTTGTGTGTTTGTTTCTATAGTCTTTAAATTTTTCTGAGGAATTTAGCCTTGTTCTGCTCATTTGTACTAAAAACAAAACAAAACAAAAACAAAAAAGAGGGGTTTTTTGCCCTTTCAGACAAGATCTGAGTGTCTATAACAAATTTTTACTTGAATGTGATAGTGAAAATGTTTTTTCCTTGGTTTAACTGATGAACAACACTGCCCAGCTATTCTACTATGATTAGACTATAATTTTTTGGCATGTCTTGAGTGATTTTGTAACCTTCACTCCAGTGTTTGTGTCTGGAATAGCAAACAATAAAAGGAAAAAAAAAATTGAATGGACAAGATGTTCATTTAACACTCTGTTTGTCTAAAATTTTTGGGCTTCTTCAATTTAGTTGAGCTTAGCCTCACATATGGCACAAACAGGTACTATCAATTTAAACTTAATCATTTAAAGTCTGCAGAAATTTTGTATAGGAGATCATGTCTGGTATGGATTTTAAATCTCTGTGTCCCAAACAAGATATTTGAAGTCTTAGCTTTGGATGGGATTTTGCCATGTCCCTGAGTTTCATGGAGCAAGTCTGGGTGAATGGCAGTGTTACTAAGAAAAAACAACATAAAATCTATTTCCAATTAGTTGTTTTCAGAGACTGTGCAATGCTCCATGCCAGAGTTTTAAAAACTGCCTTTTAGTAAAGCCCATACTGCAAGACAGGCAGCCTGAAACTACAGACCCATTTGGTCCTGCTCTCTGGGGATAATAGGTCTATGCAGGAAGCCACTTCTGGAGGGTCTGCATCTTTATTTTTCTCTTCTTCCCCCACCACTGCATTCACTGTCAGTAAAGCACCGCTTTGAATGCCTGTTTCCTGCCTTGCGGGTTTTTTCAAGCAAACCACTAAATCCATGCCAAAGAGGGCCTTCCCAACAGCTGTGGACACACAAGCCAACAGAATTAATTTTTACAGATCAGAGAAATCTGAGAAAGTTTACACAGCCCTAATATAACCACAACTATTTTCAGCTTGAGAAAAAAAAATGTAAAAAAAAAAAAATCCCCATGCCAAATGCACTTCACAAGTCAGTAACTAACACAAAACACAACTTTCTATCTAATCTGTATAAATTATTCCCAGCATGGAAACAGCTCCAGTGCACAGCATGGTTCATTGGAGTAGTACTACTGAGTTTGCACCAGCTCCCAGACCCAGCAAGCAGCCCCTGAGGATTTTTACACAATTCTTTCACATGCAGGCAATGGTAATAAACAAAGTACAACCCTCCTCTTCAGAGGAACCCTCTCAGGCCCATAGAAAGAGCAAATTGAAGGATGCAGACACTGCAGAGATGAGAGCAGCACAAATGCCCTAGTTCCACTCAGAGAAATGATAACACCAGTATAACACTGAACACGCCTACCCCAAACACTCTACTCTTTTGTAGTTATCACTCATCAGATTTCTAGTAACAGTGCTTCCGGCTCCTACATAGCCATCACAGCTGGGGTTTTTTCACTTAATGAATTTCCTTTTTTGTGGGAAATCAGTGCTTACATAAGGGCAAAGTTCAGAAGTGGGGAAACTTAAATCCTTCTTTCCTGGAAGAGATACCCAAGGTGACCTGCAACTTCAGGTACCAGTGGTATGCCCCACTTACTCAATTGTACAGTTCAGTCCCCATTCTATTTTTACTGTCAGTCTCTTGTCAGTGGCACTTGCCCATTACTTGTCATGAAAAATAAGCAGAGAGAGAGAGAGAGAGAGAGAGAGAGAGAGAGAGAGAGAGAGAGAGAAAAGCAACTTATTTGGGAAGAAAATGCTAAGCAACCTCTTCAGCTAACATCAAACAACCAAAGTTCATTTGAATCAAGGGAATTGTGCTGAGGTTTGGAGTCTCCTTTTTGTTCTATAAGAAATCGAAAGTTGCTTATGAGGTTTTTTCAGGCAGATCTCAAAGGCTGATTACAGAGGAAGTTAAAAGATAGAGAAAGAAGTTGAAATTTGGCAGTTGACTGGAAAAATGTCTCAGCAGTAAAGCCTAATCAAGGAAGGCATGGAGGAAAAGTCACTTGCTGGGTTAAGCAAGCAAACTTTGGCAAAGACAGAAACAGAAGTTGCTTGGCCCTGTGTCTCTGCTAAGGGTTATGTATCAGCTGTTGAAGCAAATCTCATCCAGGCCTCCTACAGCAAGAGACTGCCAAAATCAGCAAAAGGCTCATGCTTGCAGGAATCAGTGCTGGAAGCCCCTTCCAGTAGATGAGTCCTGGAGGGGCACCCATTTCCTGGTCCATCCAAGGCCTCTGGGAAGGGGTAGCCCTATTCTGCTGTTGCCTCTGCTCTCAGTGGGTCCAGATGCCTCTGTGCTCCATCCCTGAACAATCTCCCAGACTAACCTTTAAAACCTCTTTAACCAGCAAAGCAAAGGACAAGAACATCTCTCCCCACCATCATAGGTCTTAATGCTGAAGTGGGGTACAGTGCGGATTTGTATATATTACTACTTTGACTCATTTAGTGATTGGAAATCTTTGCTCTTCACATAAGATTTTGTAATATTTCCCTCTAGTGAAGTCCAAGTTAAAACTGTTACCCTTTTACCTTCGACAATATTATACTTTTGGAATGGGAAATGTCACCAGGTTCTCTCATAGTATGACCTGTAGACTGAAATTAACAGGGCCCCTCAGGAGCGACCAGCAATCACCATTACTTCTTTTCTTCACGTCATGAGAGAAAAAATTAATGTATTAAGCAAGGCTCTATGATCCAGGCCCCACAGATCTCAACCCCAGGGCAATCACTCCCTGCCCTATATACCATAGTTTTCCAAGCAGGCAGGGACTATTTAGCACCCAGTAAGGATAAAAATGTCCTTGGGAAGACACTTCTTTTACAGATTTCAACTTCTCTTTTGCAGGTACCCTGGCTGCCAGCAGCGCACTGCTGCTTTTCTCATTGTCTTCTCCACTGCCCGCCCAGGAGACTGGGGGGTCATAGCAAAGCATCCCAGCACCTGAACATTCCAAGGATGATCAGCCCCACCACTGCAACTATGCACTACTCACTATGCTTAGCCAGGGAGACTGTGTGAGGGAGACAAACATGCTTCTGGCATTCTGGGAGTCCTAAAAAAATGACCCATCTATTTTGTGCTTAATATGCACAAATTAAGCTAAAAATTAAGCTACGCAGAAGCATATTGCATGCAATTTAAGTTTTATTACATGAAGAAAGATCAATAAGGACCTTTCTGGTGATTTCTGGTGTTTATTGAGCATTTTGCCCAATTTCTTGAAATCAGCATAGAAATTGTCTATAAACAAAGAAAGACCAGCCTGTACACTTTAGGCTCCAAGGGAAAAACTTAATGCAAAGGAAGTGGAATCCCATAAAGAGTGAGCAGTTCTGGAGCACAGCAGTCTCTCTGCTGATTACTCTGAAGCAACACAGATGAACCAACAGAAAGAATTAGATAATAGATTAGTAGATTCCTCAGAGACAATTCCTCAGAGACAAAATTAGATTTTATAGAGATGCTGAGTGGCTAACATATTTTGTCCCCATGCCTCTCCTCAGCGATGTGGAATGTCAAGCTTGGAAAAACAACATTTCTATAATTGTGTGTGAGACAATCACATATATATACAATAGAGTACATCAGGGTTTTGACTGGACATTGAGAGGAGCAAAAAAGGGATCAGAATACTGTCAGTACAGTGCTCCAGAAGCTGACCCTGATAACCATCTTCACCTGGAGCTCTGCCAGTAAAATACACTGCCTCTGACACAATTCCACAACAGTGGTGGTGAGAAACTATGCCCCTGCCTGTAACAAGATGTGAGCTCAAGGGCACTGCTGCTGTTAAAATAGCAATTTAACTCCTGATGGTAAAGTTAGTTAGGTCTTCATTTGTACCATTATATACCAAATCACCTCTCAGGAGGTCTCTGAGCATTTAACCTCTCAGTGTTGCAGCCCAAATCTGAATGCAAAGATGGAGTTTAGGCACAAAGCCTGGTATATTTACTTTATACACCAACACCTTCTTGATGATAAACTATTATAGTCTAGTGACTGCATTAGAACTATAATGGTGCATTTAAAAACAATTGAAAACAATCATGTAATCATTTGGGCTATTTGTGACATATTTGTGAATAAGATGGGAGGAGAGACGTGGAACAGCTTCCCAGACAACTGTTAGCAATATTCTTTTACTATATTTGTGGCATTCAAACTTAGTAGAAGAAGGCCAGGAATGGCATGGCCCACCTCAGATGGAAAGTAGCACAGGTACCATTGTACAAAGGCTACAAAACAAAACAAAAGCCAACAAACAAAAAAAGAAAAAAAGAAACACAAAATAAATGTGTTTCCTCTGCCTTTTACTCCTCTGTCACAGATTTTAGAGTATTTTTGCAGAAGAGAGGCAGATGATGGCTTTGTTGGCCGAAACAAAGGCACACATGGATTTTGCTTCCATGTATCTGTACATTCCTAAGGTCTGCAGTAAGCATATTCACTGGAAAAACACTGGTGATGATTTGCTGATAAACAACATATTCCACTTGGAAGTTAAGCTTTAACTTAAATAAAGCTGCTTCTTTAGTCTCAAGACTATAGACAGCATTAAGGAAAGAAGAGGGAGCAAATCAATACTGCAGTTAATGTTGGGTCTGTAAACAACTTAAAAACAGCTTGAGAGATGTATACTCCTATGATTCACTTCAATAACTTCTTACTTCAAACCGTTAGCAGGTGTTAAAAGAAAGGAAAAGGAGAACCTATTACTGGTATATTTCAATTTTCTCTGAAATGCAGAATCTAATACATCATGTAAGGATATGCTTGGTAGTTTTTGAGGCCACTTCAAACAAATATATAGGTATAATATATTATTTATTACAAATTCAATCTCAGTACTATCACATAGAATCTTTCTCCTTTTTTAATGGGTGATGCCTGCAGTTTACTCTGAATAATGGTGTCCATGATTCTACATTGATAGGCTGCTGCTCTACTGCAGTGTGGGCAAAAATGTGTCCTTCTAAAGAAATATTAATCAGCTTCTTCAAATTCTTACTCAGCTGGCCTCCTAGGAATTTTTATTGGTTTTGCTCTGAGTTGTAGTTAAGTCCCTTGAGTTATTTAAGGTATATTTTAAGGTGAGTCTGAATCTTGAATAAAGCAGCTCAAAATTGCGTTTAGCACATCTGCAATATTTTGTGTCACTGAACCAAGCACCCTTTAATACAGAAGACAATACCCCAGTGTTGTCTAGTGTGGATAAAAGCTTAGTCTTCAGCCTGAACCCATAGTTCCCTCTTATTAAAGTAATTATATAAGAAACTATGTCTTAAAGTCTGTTCTTTGGTGAACATTTCTTAGCCCTGAACATTCAGTTCACTCTTAAATGTTTCATCAAAACATCTCTTGCATAACAGTAGAAGTTTATATGTCATTCTCAGTCCATAGTGGCTTTGTAAAACATTGGCTGCAGCAAGGCATACCAAGAAGCATTTTTCTGTTTTTGCAGCTTTATTATACAGAAAAAAAAAAGGAGGATGAAGACATACTAACTCTGAAAATAGTAGGAAACTATTGATAAAAAGTAATATTTCCCCCAAGTATTCTGAAGAAAATTACAGTGGTTTTTAGAATTTGATCCCAAGGACTCTTATTTATTATTAAATTGGTAGTGTTTCCAACTATAACTAATAGTACTTCAGGGTAAACCCTGGTGATGAATGCCTGACTGATGAAAATCTGACTCATACTGGAATTTTTATTTTAAAATGTCCTTCTTGTTGTACATATTGGGGCTCAAAGCAGAGGAGGCTTCCTGCTTTATTAATATGCTCCTCAGCTCATACCAGTGCTGGTGAATTTATGAGATGAGGATGTAACCAAATTGAGGCCACTGCTTGCCAAACACACTCTCTTTCCAGAGGCTAATTTATAATTACTATGCAAACTAATGAGGGCTGTACCTGACACTTTAGTCATTCTTCTGCTTTGAACCACCTGACATTTGTCAAAAATTTATATGCCAGAGACTTTAAAAGTTTGTCCTTATCTGCTTTTACATATAAATATACCATTGCATTAACTCATGAACAACCATCAACTACAGAAAATGTCACAGAGTTTCTGCTGCTGGGGAAGCTAGTTTCAGCAACTCTGAAGAGAGTCAGTTACCTTATCCCACGTCTTCCTCTCACTGTGTTATTTTCACAGGAGTTTGCAGGGCCAGAGGCTGGCATGGAGAACACGTCAAGATTATCAAATTGCCTTGTTGGTATAAAACAATTCTCTCTCCAAATGATGAACTGGAGATTACAACACATGACAATGAGTTGCCCAACAGAATTATAACAANGGAAGGAAGGAAGGAAGGAAGGAAGGAAGGAAGGAAGGAAGGAAAGAAGGAAAGAAGGAAAGAAGGAAAGAAGGAAAGAAGGAAAGAAGGAAGGAAGGAAAGAAGGAAAGTCACCAAATCTGTGTTCTGATATACAGAATACAAGGCAGTGGCTGGGAGGACTTGGATCTTTCTGGGCCCCAGTCCCAGCCCCTCTCTCCCCAGTACATTGCACCTATTCTGCATATTCAACCTCTTCACCTCTGAAAATAGGCATGGAGTACTGTGGAGACTGACAGATCATCAGGGTGCTCGAAGCCATTCTCCAGGAGGGAAAGTCAAAACACCTTTCAGCACTGACTCCTCAGGCAGTGGGGTTGCCCCATCCAGGAGAGGAAATGCCACATGCATGTCAAATGCTGTCTGTGTGGGACTAGGAAAGTTCTGCTGTCATCTACCATTGCTGCAGTGATGTTTCACTGACCTGCTCCACCTTTCCTCTCCAAACCTCTCTAATGTCTTCCCTGAGGGGTTTGGCCATTGCTCTATTATTAAGAGGTAAATGCAAGGTACTCTCCAGTGCTCTGTGCTCCAATGCTAAGCCTGTCACTCAGACCCCTCTTCTTCCTGTCTATGTCATGGGCCTATCTGGATACTCTTGATTTCTACATCTCCTATGCTCCACTCTTTGGAGACCCTGGGATAATTTTTCTTAACTCACTACATAACATGATGGCACTCTTCTATTTTATGCAGCTCCTTTTATGCTTCCTGATCTCCTCTACTAATAAAGCTCAAATTTTGTGNTGTCCCTTCTCTATCTCCTGCTATGAACCCTCTTGTGGGGACAGTACTGGTCACCACGCTCACACTGGTTTTGAGGAGCTTCCTGCATTAAGGAAAGGTTTAGGAGTACTAAACAGATCAGCAAAAGGAGAGAGATTTCTATGATGCCAAGTGATTTTTTTTTCTTTTTCTTTTACATACTTTTTATACAACTTTTATGTATCCTCAGTATCCTTAGCATGCATACTTGTAACTCCTTAAGTCTGATAACTTAGTGTAGTCCTACTAGTCCTAATTCTGTTAGGCCAGGAGATCAAACATCCCAAAGGCCTCGTAGTAGGTGGTCAGAAAGCCCTACACTATAATGGGAAACCAAGGTGCCCTCTAGAAACTCCTGTAAACTAGAGATTTGTAATGTCCAGGAATTCCATGGATGGGGGAATATCACGCCATTCATCCAAGCCTCTTGTTGGGGCTTCCTTGTTAGATATGCTAATTTGTAAGGTCTATAAATTGTATATGTGATCTATCTTGTGTGTTCATTGTGGCACATCCCACCTTGGCAAAGAGGTGCACGAATAAGGATCCTTATTAAAATACTGAGATAAAAATCCATCATGCCTTAACCATGCCTGCTTCTCAGTTTTTTAAGACTGGGGAAAAGGCGTCATCTGCACTGTTCAAATTAGATATGGAAATGTCTCCTTGCTTTTATATGTCCACTGTTGTTCCACTAATACTGCATGCATCTGCTTTTCAATCAATATCCCTGTGTTGGCCACTGTCCTGACATGGGTAAATCCACCATGTCTCACTAATACTTCCTCTTGCAGTTCCTATTCCCAAGCCCTTCTTCAGTTTTCTAGTCAGTCAGTTCTTTATGGCACATAGAATTCTATGTGTTCTAGAGTGTTCTCCAAACACTTTGTGTTTGGCTGCTGCATCTTCACACAGAACATATTCTGGTTTACAATCAGACCAAGCTTTTAGTTTCTGACTCACAGCTCTGAACAGAAACAAATGTGACCTATACCAGACCATTGCCTTTTAGGGCTGGCTGCCCTCAGTTGTGGCACTTGTAAAAACGGAGACCCAAGATGCCATGCGCCCCATGTGGGGCAGATATTCACTCATCCCAGGACTCAGCCTTTGGCCAGAAAAAAATTGATGGCATCCCAGTTTCACTGCAATTAGTCCTTCCCTTCAGTGAACCGGAAGCATGGCTAAAATTTATTTTCCCTACCTGGGGCAGCATTCAGCTCCATTTGTCAGTGAATCTAGGTGCACGCAAGATCCTGTGATATCCTGACAGCAAGGATTGCACTGCTTCAATGATGACTCACACGTGTTGGCGCAGCCAGAGAGGAGCTCCAGCCACAGGGGTTTGGTCCAAGCATGAACCTTTACCTAGTTTCAATCCTGTCTTCTGAAAGTGACTAAGAAAAACTGTGTACTAACTGGTCTTCCCCGACCCACCCCGGAACACTTGGCACTCCTATGGAAAGCATTAACGCTAATCCGGACACCTCAACAAGGCCTGCAGAGGATTTGTGTTACTCACATTGGAAGACGGCTACACCTGAGCTAAAAAGTATCAGAATCTTTCCGTGGTAGAAAGCAAGTGCAAAGAGAAACACCCCTTGCTGACTGCCAGCCATGAGCAGGCTGGAACCCACAGTTTACTGGGAGAAGAGACATCAATTTCTGATGTGCACACATTAATATGATTTTGTTTACGACCCCAGGAACACAGAAAGTGCTGCAGTGTCAGAAGCTGCTGTCCAAAGGCCCCAAGCTTTGCCTGTCCCCACTGGATTAGACAGGGTGCGGCATGCTACAAACACAGCTAATGCAACCCCTGCTGGGGAGCACCACCTAACAAACCTCTACCACTCAAAGGCCTGGGGCTCTGCAGAGCTACCTTGCTCAACCTGACAGTGCAATCACTGAGCAGGACTTTCAAGTTCATGGAAAAGTACTTGCAGCAACTGAAGGAAGAACGCTCTGAGCTGCTGGAGGAAATGTTGGTACGACTCTGGAGGAAAAAAGGGAATTCCCAGATATGTATTCATTCCTAAAACAAGGATTGCTGGCATTGAGTCAAAGCTGGCTAAATGGTCTGTAATGATAATTAATGATAAGTCATTGCTCATGTTGTTTTAGGACATTATATATTTATGTGGTTGTATTCAGATAATGTTGCAGTTTCTGTTTTTGACATTCCCTGGGCTTTACCAAACGTATGCATGCAAGCTCCCTTCCCCATCACCAGTTTTTCCACCCTTTTTTCGACCTCTCCAAGCTGTATACAGCCACCATGACAGGCCCTCAGAGTAATGTTCCCCCTTCCCTCACAACAGCTTGTGCTACCTTTCCTTCCTCCTGTGCTGCCAGCACAGTCCCAGGGCTGCAGGCTGAAGCATTCCTGCAGAGGTGTAAGCTACCACACACTGGGGGCAAAGAGCAAGACAAGAGCTCTGCTTGATCCGAGCCACGCAGGTAGTGCAGCAGCTCAGCAGGATTCTTGAGCGCCAGAGGAGACCCACTTTCATCTGTCTTTGCTCAGATGCAGATACCACCTCGTTAAATGTGCACACACTCTGCCTGCACAAACACACACAGTATATGCACATGTGCATGTTTTTATTAGGCCATGTATTCATGAAAAAAAGTCAGAAAATCCTGAGCAAGCCCCTAGCCTGGCAGTACTAAGGCATTGGGTTGTGTCTTCCCACGTTAAGTCCTTTGAGCCCATATCAAGTGTTCAGACTCACCCAAGGAGTCATATTTAACTCAGGAGAGAGTAAGGATTTTCTAGCAGCTGTACGTGGAGCCAGCTGAGTTATCTGACACAGCACACACAGTTCACCAGAGGCCTCATCTTCTTCTGACTCATAAGAGTAAGGATCTCAATGCCATTCAGAGGATGCAGAGAATGTCAATCACACCATCTCCCTTTCCCAGCATGAGGGAATGCTGAAAACATGGTGTTTTCCTGTACACGTGGTCCATATTTGAGACCTGGTTATTACACACTTCTTTTTCCTTATCACAACTTCTTTTTTTTCATCTGCTCTTCCTTTTTTCTTCAAAAATTTAGTGGCGCAGCCCACTGGTGTGTTTCACATACAGTGTTTTAGATACATAAAAGGCAACACAAATTTCTAACTAAGACACAAATTTTCCTAAAGGTTCTGGTAAATACACCTGAAGGAAAACTTGTTATTTGAGTCACAACTAGAATTCTGTCACCAAAGACAAGCTTTTTAGATCAGATCGTAGAGCCACCACATTACCTTCCTGTAATCCAGTAAACTGTACACAATACTGTACTACTGTACAGTAGATACAGGGTGTTAGGTCTTATTTTCACAGGGCCATAAAACACATAATCTGGTGTTATATGACCCAGAAGTAGACAACTCCATTCTTTAGACCTTAGTATAGAATATGGAAGTTTCCCACACACACACACTCCAAGGTCATATAGTAACTGTGGGGTTTCTTGTGGGGAAACTCACAGAAACCTCAATGCATGCCTCACCAGAGATGATTTATCACTTCCGCACAGAGTAGCTCTGCATATGTTATAACTGGCATCTGGTTCTTACAGGATGAGTACTGGGTATTCTCTCTGAGGGATCACTTTTCCTTATCCCTGATTGAGTAGAGGTGGGTAGCTGTACCCATAGCAAGTTCAAGCAGGTACTATACACATAAAGATGTTTATCATGGTTGCAACAGATAGTTAGATAGTTTCCGCTGAAACTGAGTCACCAGAGCTCCCCCAGAGTCACTGAAAAAGTATTAAAGAAGTGGGTGTTCAAAGGACAGAATGTGGTACTGCACAACCAGAAGCACTTGAGTAAGTGCGGAGTTCACACTGCAGCACCGTGGCAGTGGGCAAGCAGGCACAGAACCAGGTCTGTCCTGGGCCAGCACTCAGCCTCTGCCTTCCACTGCCCTGGGGTACACTAAGCCCCAGAGAGCAGCATCCTACGTTCCAGGCTGGTTTTGCTCTGGTCACAGACCAAATTCTGGCTTTTGGACATTTAAAGAAAGAAGCTGCTGGTGTGAAAATGCACAGTGACATTTGATGTCCAATAACATTCATGGTCTCAGCATCTAGTAGACCCAGCATGCATGGAATATGCTCACCTGGATCCTCACTCACCTTCCCACAGAAGAATAAAAGAATGGGAAGGAATTTGCACTCTTTCCTGTTGTCTGTGCTGGGAAATGAAGCATCAGGCTATATTTGCTGTAAAGTAGGCATTTTCTGTTCAGCACAGTTTGTTTTGAAAATTCACTGCTCTCCTGTCCTGAGGACAGCCAATGCTGTACAACATGTTACCCCAAACATGAAAGAATCCAGCTGGAAAACAGAATAATTTTCACTGCCAAAACCACACACGTTTCAACTTGCTTTCCTCTCTTCTGACTTTTCATGTTCTTCTCAAGCTGAAAAGGACAAAAGTAGCACGCAAAGAGCTTCACAGATGTGACCATTGTAACTAGCCACACAGCACCAGGCAAAGTCCACATAACTACACACTCTGTCACATTATGAGATATATATTTAGAGAAAAAATTCGGGGAAGACCACACATTAAGCAATTCTCACTGCCGTGGCAGCCACCACTGAAGGTTATAGTGTCTATGGCTCCAACCGTAACAAATGCTCAATCCAGGACTGCAAACATTTGCAAGTATGAGTAATGTGATACTCCGAGACATCCCTGAAAGGTCTGTACATGGGTGTACAACTGTTTTTCACAGCTTTCCAGAGCCTGTAGCTAAGATGTAGGTGAATTCCCTTTGGGCAATGCATGCCCAAATCAGCAAGACAAACAAGTGCGTTGCTCCTCAGCTCAGTGGGTTGTGCCTCCCAGAAGACCAGCCTGGAGATTGAGCAGATTGAGCCAGCTGATATTCACCCCAAATGAGACAGCAAGAGACAGAGAGAAAAACAAATGGGACCCCATTGCTGCTGAACTGATGCTATCTGCAGGCAGCTGTGCCTTTTGTGCAAAGAGCACACAGTGCCACAATTTGCAAATGTCTCTGATGAATTGCTGCTGTCTCTGCAGCGCATTGTAAAGAGCTGTCTGCTCTTAATTACCAGGGCTGCTTTTGAGGCAGTAATGCAGTAATGTCATCTACTAATGAGTTAACCTAGTCCACAGGAAAATTAACTTCACATTAAACAAAGTCTTCTCTACATTTTTTCATGTAGTAGCATATGGAGGAAATATTGCATGGTGATTGCAGTTTTTACCTCAGGCTCCTTAAATCTGAAGCTGGCGTGTGTGGTGTGTGAGTCTCATTAGAAGGGGGAAAGTAAAAGTACAGACGTACAGTATGTTTGAACACATCAGAACAGAGATTTTGTTGCAGATCATCATAGATTAATGGTTATCCTTAGGAACAAAGCAAAGAAGTGATCTGGGGGCTTGAGACTCGTACTTCAAAGAGAGTTAAGTAGCTGAAAACACTTCTGGACACAAGACACAAATCCTAGCTGTGTACAATGTGTATATCAATTCCAGCTTTCCTCCTGACACAGTTCTTCTAAAAATAACACTTAATAGTAATTTTAAAGCATTAATTAATTAATTACCATTATTCATTTCTCACCTTCTTTTCCAGCTGAACATGAACTACTGGTACTGAGGGTTTAACTTGATCTATTGTATAGAGATAGCAGTAAGCACACTGAGACACCTCATTCTTTTTTCAAAAAACTAATTGTTCCAAAGGTTTCAGCTTTGGGCTTGCATTTCATGCCCCTTCACATTGTACATGGTGAACAGTTTCCAGTTGTGCATTATGAATGATAGACTGCCGTAAAATCCAGTAAGCAAGCAATTAAAAGGTGCTGCTTTATGAACTGGCACTATCACTTACTATTGTTTGGAAACAGTTGTATGACTACTTTTTTCCCCTTAAATGGCAAAATAGAGTTCTCATAAATGCCAGCAATGTTTTTTGTTCTTCATATTTTTCTCACTGAATTCTTCATTTAGGTTGTTTTGGGGTTGGGTTTTTCCGGGGGTTTTATTTTTTGGAGGTTTGTGGGGTGGGGGTGGCTATTGTTGTAACCAAATAAAAGCAGTGTGACTGGTACACAAGGTGTCAGACAGGAGTCCCTTGCTAGATCAGAGCAAGGCATTAGGCCAACTGCATTTTTTACGTTTACCACTAAATCAGATCATTTTCACAAGGCACCATATCTTAAATCCCCTGTCCTTTCTGCAGCTTATGTTACTTAGGTAGGTCTTTTTCTCTTCCTAATGTTTTGCAGAAGACTGGCCCCTGCTTTAACTTTTGAGAAGTTGCCTGTGTGTACTTTGAGCAAGACAGGGCACAAACGCTGTGCAAGCACCAAGGATGGCAGAGTACAGCCTCAGCCCTTGCTAGCTGGACAAGACAATAGGACAACTAGTATTTCCCCAGGTTAACATCATGAAGATTAACCTCTTAATTCCTGAAGTATTTTCTTTGCTTGTTTGAAACTGTATATTATATCCCCGATGAAAAAATCTGACATAGCTGAGCTTCTGGCAAGCTGCCAAGGATTAGCTTGACACCTGTGTTGTATGCCCAAGAGTGATTCAAGTTTTACTACACAGTGACTGTGGCCCAGACTATCATCTTGCACCTGTTTTACATTGGGTTGTTTCCACTGCCATCACTGCTGTCTCACCAACTGTAATTTTTTTGGCTGAAGAGAAGCCTGTGCTATATAATTATCTAAGGACATTCTTGCATTTCTAGTTCAAACAAGATCAAAATGTACATCTTTACATTACAGTGTTTCCCTCATGCTGCTTTTTTTTTTTTTTTTCATCCTTAGCACATTTTTTGTACTTTATATTCCATTTTTTCAGACATGGTCCCATGTGGTTTTATCATCTAAACTTCTGTCTTTTCTGGGGGAAGAGTATAATGATTAATCAGAATATGAGTTCTCTGACATTTTAGTACCAATACCACATTTTGATCTATGAACAAGTTGAAAATTTCTCAAGAAAAAAAAAAAAATTTAAAAGAGCATGTGTTTTTATTGGGTTAACCCATAATGAACCTTTTTAGAGAAAACTGGGAAAAGTCTAAAGTATAACTTGAGAGCTTGAATATATGCTGTAAATGAAACAGTTGCTTCTATTTAATAACAAAAAGGTAATCATATGAAATAAAATTTATGGTTTTTTCCTGATATGTAGGATTTGTCAACATGATGTACAGAGTTCTTACACTTATGCCAGTACCTTCTACACATCCAAGGCAGGATTCTAATCCTGTTCTACAAAGTGACTATAAAAATGTCTGCCCTGAAGGTGTCACACTATATCACACCAATGACAATCCAACATCTGCTGTTAAAAGGGGTCTTTTACATCAGTGTGATCTAACCAGCTCAAACCAGTCTGTATCTTTCCCAATTTTCTCCACTCCCCCAAAAAAGACAGAAAAGTAATTTTGGAGAAGAGTGAGCTGTCCAGTGAGCACACTTTTTTTGTGCATGGAAGGAAATAGAGCCAAGGAGCTGTCTCTGTCAACAACCAGACCATGAACAACATACCACAAACTGGCATCCCACCCCATCTCAGCTACTCTTCTGCATTCAAGGTACCACAGATTTCAAGTAAATTACTTGAGCTACCTGGAGGTGTGCTAATGACTAAAAGGCCATCACCAGCCAGCTGTCCATTTTTTCTTTTGCTTTTGTCAACTGCAAAGTCATCTTTAAAGTATTAAGTACTCACTAATTCCTTACCATTTTTGTTCTTTTGCTGCCTGGCCCATATTCTTCGAATTACCATCTCTAATGCACAGCATAATCTCCTTCAGTTACTTCCTTCTTTGACCCATAACATGATCCATCGCAAAACCAACCACATAACAACTTGCACTGAATTGTGCAAAAGCTGCTGACTCTATTGCAGAAATCTTTCGTGCCACTGCAGAGGTTGAACTTAAAAATCTGCACCACTGTCCCCATAAATTCAATAAACACATACTCACTGATTTCAAAGTGATATTCAAGCACCACACTGCCAAAAAGCAACATGGGGAAGAAGGGCACCGGTAAATAAATATCACTGCATGATTATCTGCCAACTTTACTAACTAGCTGGAACCATCTGGAAAAGGGCTACACTAATATTTATTTGTCATTTATTAAAGCTAATGTCTAGCAAAGAGAGTCCATACCCTGTCCTGGGGAAGCAATAAGGATGATGCTCTAAGAGGCTTTTCTGGTGTGAACTCATTTCTGCTCCCTGTGTGAGGGTTTGGTTTTTTTTCTTCCAACACAGAAGTATTAATAGAGTTATGAACAGCTCCTCCTGGCAGGAATTTTTGCAAGTAGTATCTGTGGCGGTGGTCAGACAGGGAGGCAAATGACCACCACACTCAGTGCAGCTCTTCTGTCTTCTGATGTGAGTGGTCCTGTCATTTCTCAGGCAGGTGCAGGTCATAGTAATTTCAAACAAACTGCTCCAACCGTACCAACAAACTAGATTCCAGCTCAAGGCCAGCAGCCTGGCAAAATGCCATAGCTGATGCATAGTTGATGCATAGTCATATACTTACATGGATGCTTTCCTCCATAATGCTCATTGTGGAGCATAGCTGTTGCATAAACTTTTAATAGCAGGGCAGGGATTTACTTCCCCCTCTGGTCTGCGGCACACTTTTCTGCTGTTCTGTGATGTACTTTGGCTAATCATTTCTTAGTCGTCTAGAAGCAGACCTTTAAAACACTAGGAGCTCTCAGTCCCCCTTTTCAATTGCAAACGATTCATTTTTGGTGAAGTGTGGCCTCCCTATTCTTCTGCCAGCCGTTGTGTTTGTGAAAGGACCGTCTCAAATTTCTTGTGTGGGAGCAGCTGTTGCTGGACCAAGGCAGCCTTTTCAGAGCCCTGCCGCAGCCGCTTTTCACTTCTCCTCCTCCTCCTCCTCGTCTCCTTCCTCCCTCCTTTTGTCTCCTGCAAAGCAAGAGCCCCTCTGACCCTTCGCCTCCCTCCAGCCTCCCTCCTTTGTCGGCCGTTGCAGACAAGTTCCACCCTAAATCGAGCATTGTCTCCATCTCCAGAAGCCAGCACGTGCCCACATCCCCCTAATCTTTTAATTTCCCCCCAGGAAAAGGCAGCTGTTAGCGATACACGCAATGCACAGCTGTCAGCTGGGGCCTGCCGCCTGCCTGCACTGAACAATGAGGAAGGCAGCGCCCTGGCCGAGGAGAAGGAATATCTACATATATGTGCCTTTGGCAACAGTTGGCAGCACGTGCTCTGAAATGCGGCATTGTCAGAAAACCCACCCCTGCCTTCCCCCACCGCTGCTCCGCACACGTATGAGCTTGAACTTTGGCTGATTTCAGAACAAAACACGCGGCTTCAAAGGGCAGGGCTCCCCGGATAGCTGCATTATACCTTCGCTGCTGAAACAATCCCCTGCGAAATTACAGGGTATGAAAAGGACAGGCCTCCAGTAGCCTGGCACGTGGTTCGCCCATTCTCCTCTTTTACACACCAGTCGTTTGAGAGTTTTGTCCTGGAGAGAGAGCAGCGTAAACAATCTGGAGGGGCAGAAAAGACCTATACATCATGATTTTACCTTTTTTTTCCGTGAGTGGTGAGGAAGGCCTACATTTCTGAGCAAAGCTGGGATATATGCATATAAAGTGTTGAAGTGTATGTGGTTGGGCTGGTGACCTCACTACCTTAATGTACAAGGGACAGTCACTTCAGATCAAGAAGAAGAAAAAAGGTGGTGCTTTAGTGCCATAATAAGGCAAGGCATAACTGCCTTTGCACAAACATAAGCACAGTTGCATGCCAAATTTCTGCCTGCAATGACAGCAAATATGCACACAAATGATAAATTGTACACTGCAGTTATTTGCCAGTGCAGTTGCCGCAAGTGAGCTTGCAAACATAGTAGTAACGAATCCTAATTGGCTGTAAATATGCTTGCCTCTTCCCCTGTAGTATGGTGCATGTAACTTTACAAATATCACATCTCTGTGCTTCATGTTGGCTCCTTACAAAACACAGAATTTCTTAAGGAAATTCATTTTGCAAACATATGTATTGTGGAGAGGATGTATAAAAACCTCAAACCCTTAAAACTGTTTCGTTTCCTTTTCCCCTGTAGATTGCTTTAAATATGCATGTATTCCTGTCACCAGCCGTCTGGCTAATCATTAAATGGGAATTTGATTGATTTCTACACACGGTGGCACCCAAAGGCTAAGTGTTTACAAAGGAACTGTCTCATCTGTTGCTTTTGCAGAGATCTCTTCCATAGTTTCCTATCTAAGCAAAGGAACAAACAAGCCTCACTCCCAAATCTTTTATCACTATAACTTTTTTGGAGCCATGTGGACAATTCTGCATTTACTTCACCACTCTCAGTCATCTCACATGATAGGGAATAACTTCTGTGTTACTGGTATATGTTCCCCAGCCTGCTCTGTACACGCGTTTTTACTTGCTTTATCTTACCTGGCCTGTAATTAAAAGAACTTAAAAGATACACTGTGCTAAGCAGACCATATGGCATATGGTACACCTGACCTACGCTTAGCACCTGCTGAGGGCACTGTGAGCGTCACAGGCTGCTTGATACAGCACTCCTGGCCAGAGGGCAAAAACATATCCGTGCATTTGCATGCTGGATGGAGGCCACGGTGATCTGACACAGTATCCTGACAGTTCTTCCAAGATTAGCAAATCCGTAGAAAGCAATGGGCTTAACCAACAAAGGAGACGCCACATCGCATAGATCTACACATATACAGACACCTCGGGGATCCTAATAGCCTTGCCCTGGTAAACAGAGATCCTCAACACATGCAAACGTGCTTTGAGTGGGGAATGTCAGCATTAATCATTGGGATACAGTCAGGATATTCCTAAAGTACTCAGAGAAAGCACAAAGAGATTTGTTTTGATATGACTTGTGCAAATATAAGTACCATCCTGACTTACCCCCATGTAGAGCCAATAAGAGCAGGAAGCAACATGCAGTCAAAAATAGATATCTCAAAATAAAAATAGTAGACATCAAGTAGAAAGGGAATGCATGAAACTTTAATGCTCATAAGGGTTTAGCAAGCATTAGCCTGAATAGTGTCCTGCAAGATCCAGCCTTTCATTCATTGCTGATTCTGCTGGCCCATGACTCACTTTCTCTATGTGCAAACAGGTCCGTTAAGCCTGCACTTTTAGTGCAAAGTTCTGTGAGATTTATAGATCAGGGATGACATCAGTAGTATGAAGTATCAGGAGTTGCTACCACTAGGTAATTTGCAAAATCTCATAGCAGCAACAGCAGTCTTTGGCAAAGCAGTCCAGGTATCCAGCAAAGAGGACATCCTTGTTGGTCCTCTAGTACTGGGCAGCTGGACAAACACAAAGAATGGAGCAGCCAAAAGGATTGGTCTCTCTTACACTTTCCTCTTACACTGCTCAGAGAGAAAAATTTATCATGCATTTCTTCAGCAAGGGGACATTTGTTGCAGAGCCCTGGCAGTGTCCTCAGCAGTGGCTGGCAGCCTATGGAGGAGCTCAGTCTTGCACTAAGGGCAGAACTAGACCTTGTGCAGAGTTAGTGCTAGCTGCAATGCCATGGAAATCAGTGGAGACACTGAAAGGTTTCTCTTTTCCAGGAATTCTCTAACAGACTTTGGAATTGCCCAGCTTAGAAGATTTTAATTTTACGCTGTGCTGCCTCTCAACGGCATGCCTTGATTAATCTATTCGAAGTAAATTTGGCAGTAATCTTTCTGTCTTCATGCTGGAATGTTATCAAACAAAAAATAGAGCCATTATTTTATTTTGTTTGTAGTTCTCTCTTCTGTTACTGGAATAAAAATTCTCTGGCTGGGAAGAGGTTGTCAGGCTGGAATTGCCTTTATGTTCAAGGCTAGAAGAATCTTATGATTGCATAGGCCTGGGGATGCCTGCGACCCTCCAATGGGGATATGTTTTTCTTTACATATCCACAAACCTACCCCTCCCAGCAGAGGAAAAGCCTCACCCTCACAGGGCAGGCTTTTCCTTCATTCGCAGAGCCACTGAGGCTCACTGTCAGGGGTTTCTAATCAGGCCACAGAGCAGATTCTGTCAGGCTATGCCCATGCGTGGGGCTGGGATACAGGTGGGCTCCCCTGCCCAGTGCAGAGAGCCCAGCTGGGAGGTCCTTCTCCTGCCTGGCTGCTCCGTATGGTAAATCTGTGGCGAATTGAGCCGCCAGTGAGTGCTCCAGGCTCCAGTCTAGCCTCGAACTACCCCAGCTCCATCTGTCACCCTATCTGGGGCATCTTTGCTGCATGATTGGCAGAGGGCTTGAAAAGGCAGCACAAGACAGGCCATGTGGCAACCCTGCCGACGGGGAGGGGGCGGCGGGGGAGCGGGATGAAATATTGTGACAGGACACTTCAAGCCCCAGCTAATCACAGCTGCTGAGGGCTGAAGAGTGCTATACATCCTCTCGTATCAGGCAGTACATTCCTGGCAACATTATTAATTCAGAGGAGTCCCTTTAATTTGAAGCAGAGATTAAGACTTTCCCCGGTTGGCCTCACTGCGGCTGTAAAGGCAACAGGCAGGGCTATTGTAAGGCCATTAGGGAAGAACAATAGGACGCTGAAAGGGGGATGCGGGTGAATAGGGGAGCGAGGGCTGGCTTGTGCCAGAGGCCGGCTCGCCTCATTACGGGAGCGGCAGATGGAGCGTGGCCGGGTTGCTGGGCAGAGTCGGGGCCGGCAGCTGGCGGCGGCTCCCCCGCACTGCAGCGCATCCCCACCGCACCCCGCCACGGCACAACAGGTGCATGCAGACTGACGCCCTGACCAGAAAATACCAACATTAATAAATTAACAAATAAATAAATAAATAAATACATAAATAAATAAATAAATAAATACATACATACATACATACATACATACATACATATATACATACATACATACATACATACATACATATATACATACATACATACATACATATATACATACGTGCATACATACATACATGCATGTATGCATAAACAAACAAACAAACAATTAAAAAGGGGCTTCCCTCTTTTCTGTTTCTCCCTCTCCCTGCTGCATTTGCTCCGACGTTCCCAAACTCTGCCAGACACACGTCAGGATGGTATGGGAAGCACACTCTCTTGTCCTATTCATGGCCATGCCAGTCTGTGCAGGTATTGCTTCCTTCTCAACAGGGATAAATGACAGCAGAAACCTGGTGGCTGTGCAGGAGATGGTGTTTTGCATTCAGGTCATTAGACGTGGTCAGGCACCTAACTGATTCATCTAACCCCTCAGTGAATTTTTAAAAGTGCTCACTGGATTTACTTGTTTCAGAGGAAATTTCCTACCTTATACTAACCAAGGTTTTTGTTTTTCTTGATGTGTTTAGACTCATAGGCATGTCATGCCTGAGAGGAGTGGATAGGACCCTGATGGAAGTCCAGCTCTGCAGTCCATCAGGTGCGGTGCCACATGCCAGCCCCCAGCAAACCAACCTCTGCAGCTCCCTGCAGACCCCACCAGCAAGCCCATGCAGCTCTCTCTCCAGCTGGGGAGCAAGGACAAAAGCCCTGCTGGAAAGAAGCCCTAGAAAGCATCACAGAGACAGTGCAGTTTTTTCTTTACTGTTGGTGAAGAAAATCACACTTTTGTTCCAGTTTTGCCACACTTCAACCCCAAGAGCTTGTGGAGTAAGGATTCTGTCAATCAAGGCTCCTGACTGGCACCTACCAGGAGAGGAAACACTCTCCCCAGTTGTGACCCACGAGCAGGAGAAACCTGCCCAAATTTGACAGTCCCCTGACACTGGGGAAGGCCACCCAAAAGATCACTGCTGCTGAACATCACAATACAAGTAATTTTATAAGCATCTGTTGTTTTATGGTTGGCTCTCTCAAAGTAGTTTACAACGCTTTTGTGCAGTTCTGTGTTCTCTCTATAGAGGAGAAACCTTCACAACCTGGGCTAAGCCTGTGGCTGGGCAACATGGCATGGTCCCCAAGTGAATGCAGGACACAGACCAGGCGCTCTGCCTTTAACAGACTGATGTCCCTAGTCTTTATGCTCTATGTTCACTTTCAGTTTATGGCCATGCATGTAATTGTTGATTAAAGAGCAACTGCAATTTCTTCCATGGAAAAAATAATTTTAGGAAACTATGGAGAGTATAGTTAGTTACAGAGGTAGAAACAAGACAGAGCCCACACCATGTTAGCAAATCACTTTGTGCAGACTATTATCAGGCACTCTTTGGACCACTCACACTACACAAAACGCTCTTTGACAGCAGTGGGTTTATTAAAGGTGACACCTGCAATGCAGCATGCAGAAAGAGGCCACAATATTCACAGCAATACTGTTTAGGCCTTCTACAAACATATTTTCCTTCTCTGCACCACTGACCAGTCACCTTAGTTTCTCCTATCTTACCTGAATTTTTTATTAATTTCTTACTATATGGCCTTCAGTTTATCCAGGGTGCAACTCTGTTTTCATAAAAAAAGAATGCACCAGAAAGGATAATGAAAATTCATTTGATTCACTTTATTTTTACCACTGCTGCACTATGGTCTTAATTTTGATTTCTTATGGATCCAATGAAGACTAATCGAATCCTGCAGCACTGCGTTCACTCCCGTGTAGGAGTGAACTGGTAGGAAGGGAGGTAGGGAGCTGGTAGGGAGCTGCTAAGTGTGGCACAAGGTGTTTAGTGGCAAAGACAGAGGGCAGGGACTGAGGTCTGCTTATACTGGTTTTGCCATTGAAGAGACCACAGCTGAACAAGGCTCACTGGCCTTGTAATGAAGGGTAAGTAATGAACATTGTCTTGAGTCTGAACTCAGTACTCCCACCATGAAGCACATTTCTGAGTCAGATTCACTTGCACAGATGTAGAGATGGTTAGCTCTAAGTTTTTAATTGCAAACACAACTCTTCTACACCCACAGAAACAGTGGAAGGACCTCATGCTCAAATATAACCCTCTGAGAGCTGAGTCACCTGATCTGCATGAATTTGTTGACAGCCATGATCCCTTATCGAATGAAAGACAAAAAACTTTTTTCTAGTCACTTAGCCAGAAGCAGGTGATTATACAACCCATCCTCAGGTATCACAGTAATTAGAAAAACAGTAAACAATTGAACAAACAGGCAAATTTAATTCCAGAATCAGATGCAAAGTGGGAAAGCAAAGCTTTCATATGTGCATCTGCAGAGGTCTTGTCCTGTGCCAAGATCAGTGTTATTTGCCCACCTCGGTTTTGAATGTACTGCTTATCATTTGCAAACCCTGTCAGAAAATGGATAGAAAAATAGCAGGAGCTGTATGAAGTCTTGCTCTGCAACCAGTTGATGCTCTAGACACATGGACTACCATTTTCTACATAAAGACCAAGTTTGTGCAAGGAAGGATCTCACTGTCAAAGGGACTTAAACCTGCTACAGAAAGCTGGATAGTTTAACAAATGGAGAACCAGAAATTCCTGCAGTCTTTTCACAGAAGACGTTTTAACTGCATTTTCAGCAGCAATCCACTTGTTTGGTTTCAAGGACATCTGAGACAAGTCCCTGAAGGTCTTTCTGTCTTTCTGTTGTGAAAACAGGATGTTTACTGCTGTTCATAATAACTCAAGGATTCAAACCATCACTGCCAGGAGCTCTAGGCTGCCTAAACTGGCCGTTTAGTAACAGCCTTGTACCTACATTCCCCATCTTATCATTTCATGTCAACATTAATTCCCTGAATAGTGAGATTGGAGGGTCTGAAGAGTAAACACTTTGATTACCACTGGAAACTCATGGGATATGTGGAATAGTGAAAAATAACCATCTGGCTCTAACACTTTGTTCCCAGCACAGGGCTCTCCGTCACTGTGGGTGAGTTCATGCCTCCAACGACAGCAGCTTTGCTCTCTGACCCTGCAGCAGATTCCCAAATACCAGCAAACACAAGAGGCAAGGCAAAGTCAACACACACAAGCAGTGTCAATAGAGAGCTTCTTTCTGAGGAGGAGGCACGGGCCAAAGGGGTTTGCTGCTCATTTGGTGATGTATTTTAGCCTGTGAGCTCTGACAGAAATGCTAGCTGCCAGGGGGCAATGCTGTGGCTGCGCATACACACTGTCCAGCGCCTCTCAGGGGAGCAAAGGGCAAAATGCTGAAGATAGTGGAGATGAAATAAATCTCACAACTCTGCAGTCTCTTTAAAAACATGGAGGAAGGTCGAGAACCACATTTGGATGTGTTCTTTCAAAGATGCACACAGCCCACCTTAAAAACTCTGAGAAGTGCTAATGTCATACTGTTCTCACAAGATGAAAATCTTAAACCAAGACTGTACAGTTTGATTCACAGAAACTAAGATATACAGATAACTTCTAACCAAAGTAGCCACTGTCCTATGTGCCACTTCAGTGTTTCTACAGAAAAATCTCTGTTTGCAGCCTCCATTTGTGCAGGAAAATGGTTTACATTTTTTGACCTAGAAGCAGTGACTGCAATCAAAGATATGCTTTTCACATGTGCTCTTGTTTATAGGACATGGTGTTCACTTTTTTAAAATACAGCCCTAGGTGAGTGGACTGAAGGAGATGGGTCACTGCCAAGGCCTTTAAAATGTATTTGGCCAGTAAAGGTTACCTTGACCCAATGTATCCTCTAACAAGGCAATAAGACCAACATAACTGTCCATCCTGTAATGCTTTTTCATGAGGCTGCTCAGGGTGAAATCAAGTGCAATTAATTTCTACCTGTGGTAAATAGACTGTAAAGCCAGAAAAACAATCTTATTATGTAAAACCCCATTTGAAAGAGTGTTTGCCATGTTCTTGTGTTTCAGCCTAATTACATGAGGCTAAAGGAGATACATTTATTCTGGCCCTAGTTTCCAAATGTCAAACTGTGCCTCTACAAGTTTTTGGTAGCAAAATTCATAAGTTCCTTCAATCCATTTCCAGTATGGGTAGCTACTTACCTTCAATAAAAGAATTTCCTAAGAATCACAGTTTGCAGAAATAAAGCCATTTGCTAAAGGATATCTATTTAGCAACCTGGACAAAAATAGGAAGAGGGCCCACAAGAACCTCACAAAGTTCAGCTAGTCCAGGTAAAACGTGCTGCACCTGGCTGAGGACAGTCTTAGACATGAACACAGACTTGGAGTACAACACGCTGGTAGCAGCCCTGCAGAGCAGGACTTTGGGTTTATCATGAAGGAAATCTGGACAGGAGCCAATGCCGTGAGGTCACAGCCCAGAAAGCCAAATGTGTCCTGGGCTGCATCCAGAGCAGCGTGGGCAACAGAGGAGAGAGTGGACTCTGCCCCTCTGCTCTGTCCTGTTGGGATCCTTCCTGGAGCACCACATCCATCTCAACACAAGGAGGGTTTGGACTTTTTAGAGTGGATCCAAAGGATGCCACAAAAATTATCAGAGGGGTGGAGCTGCTCTTCTACTAAGGCTGAAGGGATTAGGGCTGTTTAGACTGAAGAAAGAGAAGGCTTCAAGGAGACCTAATTATGGCCTTCCAGCACCTAAAGGGGGCTTCTAAAAAGGAAAAAGAGGGAATTTTTATAAGACCAGATAGTGATAAGGCAAGGGCCAAAGGCCAAACTAAAAAAAAAGCAGTTTATATTAGCTGTTATATTTTTACTCAGAGGGTAGTGAAGAAGAAGAAGAACAGATTGCCCAGAGAAATTGTGGATGTCGTATCCCTGGAAGTCTTTAAGTCCAGCATGAACTCTGAGGAATTGCTCTAGTGGTGAGTGTCCCTGCCAATGGCAGGGGGATTGGAATTTGATGATTTTTAAGGTGCCTTCCTTAAACCTTTCACCATTGGTTCTATAATTTTAGGCAATCATTCTGTAATTCTACTTGCACTTGGTCTGCAGGACAGTCTATGGATCTCAACAGGAAGTGGGTTACATTTATTCCTCCATTCCACTCTGAGAACAGATTCACCCTTAATGCTAGTGCGATTTGCATGAAGCAGTACATTCGCAAAAAAGGTTTCCACACATGTTGTTAAGGAAATAACTGCATGCATACTTGTGTCTTTTTACAAACTGTGCACATACCTACAGGTGATATTTCAATAATCTACATCTGTACGTATGTGCATCTGTGTGTCCATTAAATCAGCTTGTGCACCTGCTGTCTAGTGAATGTCACAGCAGAGCTAATGAAGATTCCTTGCAAAACCCATCTCATGAAGGTGAAAAATTCATACTGGTAAGGTCCTGAGAAGTTGATTTAACAGCCACTGTGTTTTTTTGTTTTTTTAGACAACACTGGGTAAACTGAGTGTCAGGTTACAANTTTTTTTTTTTTCCTGAGTATATTCTGGCAAATTCAAGGACTGCTTTGAGTATACTCAAGCAGACAAGAATTTTGCATGACTGAAACTCCTTGAAAACAATTTTGCTTTTCTCCCTGGCTGCTGTCCCTAAACAGCAATGCCTCCTCTCTCCATTTGATAAGCCTTGAGTGTCTAATCTAATGCAGTTCAAAGGAAGTTAGATATACTTTCACAGTGAGCAAAAGTGGCATCTTTTACAGTTAATGTTTGTTTTACAGCTGCATAATTTCAAAGGGTGTTAGTGTAGCTACTGAGGGATTGACCACCAAACTTACATTTATAAACAGCTTCCAAACACACGGTAATCATGCAGCTTACACAGTAGGTTCAGCACCTACCTGCTGCCAGGGTATTACTGAGAAGGCTTTAATGAAGAAAGCTAGGAGAGAGTCCTTTGTATTTTGGATTCCAGCTCTTGTATTTTGTGCATAAAAAGTCAGCACTGGAAACAATTATTGGGATGTGAATGATGATGGCCCTGCTGCCCCAGTACCCTGAGCAGCACGCAGTCTGTGGTCAGTACCTTCTGTAATTGCAGAGTGCTATTTTGCAGCGTGCTACTAATCAAGTGCCAACTTCCTTGTGAGCTTGCAGAAAAGGAAACCAAGATTTGTTTTCCTCCTCTCATGGTCATCAGCAGGCTTTGTTTTCACAGGGATCTCGAGTAAAGGGACAAACAACGATGGAAATTGTGCAATTTTCACAGTATTACTTCTGTCGTTTCCCTCAGCTACCCGAAACCTCTTTTGCTCTAAAAAGAAAGCAGCAACATAGGACACTTTGTACATAAACAGGACTGTGGAGTGTTAGATGAGCGAAAGCCAAGCTGAATATCGTAACTGGATGCTGTCCTAGTCATCAGTTACTGTGGGAGGCAGGAAGCTGCTTTCTGTCTGCAAGCATTGCTGTTGTCGGGAGTTTATTTATCAGCACTTTGTATCCAGTAATAAGAAGCTGTGCATTGAAAGACCTGTTACTGTTTACTTGCTATCAGGATACTGCCCTAACTTATTCCCACCCTCCATCTGCCTTCCCACCCCTTTCCCCCACCACGCCTCTCCTGCCAGCACACCATCCTCATGTCTTGGACACAGCATTTTGTCTGGATAAAGCTTTGTCATTGACCAAGAAGAGAACAAGGTTTTATCAGAGTACAAGGGTAGAAAGGAATGGTAGCATTCTCTCACACTAACAAGTGAAGTGTAGCTTCAAGTATTTTCCAAATAAATGGAAACTAATACATTTAAATATAATTTCTCAGGGCATTTCACAAATGCTGAATGTACTCAATATGATTAAATGATAAACAACAATGCTGGTGAGTTCACATTTGCTCTGCTGTAGCAATAACATGGTGTCCTGCCAGCAACAGCACAGAATGCAATGCTGGGAGAGCAGGAAACTAGTGGGAAAGAAAAAAAAATATGCAAACCTTGCCCTTTATGCTTTGCTGATGGGGGAAAATAAATAAAGAGCACAACCTTTCACAAAGGGCTGACTCTGGGATCACTCTGAAGGGCTGGAGCGTGCGTGAATCAGTAGAGCAAGAGGTGAAGGCTCAACTGCTGCACAGAAAATAGCCCTTCAGCAAAATGGGCACCGGTGTGTTATTTCTTTATTACTAATCCTGCCACATATATCTGATATCATAATCCCTTTTCTTCCTTTATGTCTTAATCTCTTCCTCAGCTTCCCATCTATAGTAAAAGTACTTCAGCCAAAAGGATGGGAAGCTGGACTTGGCCTAAAGAGACCAGTAGCTAAATGAGCAGGCTCTGATTTCCTAGAAAGTGCAGTTTCCTTCTCCTCAGTAAAGTTGTTTCTGCTTCGAATCAATAAAAGCAAGAGTGGAAACATGACACTCAGTGCTAAGTATGGGCTTTTTACTTTTAAACAATTGCTTACAAGAGACTGACCCGTTTGTGGCTAACTCTTTTCTCCCAGAGATCAAGGACAAGTGAAAAATATCACATCCTGCATGAGTCTATGGGCTGTAGGACAAGGAGGGTAGAGAAGTAGGAAAGGTGGACAGTGCATGGCAGGAGAGGACCAGTACCACTGGGCTGCCAAAGCACTTCTCAGCTGTACTCCTGCAGGCCCATGACACCTCAGGCACCCCCACAGGGAACATGAGGATCTTGGGGAGGAGACCTGCCAGCATTAGTTCAACACTTCTGTGCAGGCCAGCAGCGCAATGGTTGAATCAGTACTTTTTAAAGCTGTGGCAGGAGGAAGGGTTCTCTTTGGGGTTGCACCAAAGCAGAGGTGCTTTTTCTCAGTACTGCCCTCAAGACATTGGGAAATTCATCCTGTGAACTTGCATAGTCATGCACTCACTGCATTTGAATAAACATTGTTCTTTTCTTACTTGGATTAGCTCTTCTTACTGAAACCACATCCATTTTTTATGCTGGCTGCCTGTCCTGTAAATTAACACAAGAGATGTCTAAAAAAACCTCAGGGGCCCTTTAGTGAGTAGCCTGCTAGTTACTTTTTTCTTCCGCATTCCTATAAGAAGAGGTGACAATATACTGTGAGGAACTACTACAGAACTCTCATTTTCATTTTTGCCTTTCTTCTCTCACCCTCTTCAGTTCACAGCATCTCTCCATTATACTTCCTACGGTTTTCCTCCTTTTCTGCATTCATGCTTTGCTCTAACATCGCTGGCGTAGCGTGTACCCCTCAGTGTGTGGGGAGCCATCTGAACACACACGCTATCACCTCTTCTCCTACTTGTGGAGTTGTGATTGTTGAGGCTTGCCATGGCAACAGCATACACAGGACCACTAATGCTTCCTTGCAGGCTGACAGACAGGGTGTCTGTCTCCATACTCCATGGGCTCCCTTTCACCCTCATTGGAAGGGAGTTAGACATCCCAGCCACACTTGCCTCCTGATAAAATCCCAGATTTGCACCCCATAAGCAATATACAAAGCAGAAGTTCAGCACTCAGAGATGGTAGACAGGTGGAAACAGTCAGTGAGATTTTATTTCTGGAAATGGCTATGAGATTTGTGGTCTTCCTTGAAAAAAAAAAAACACCCAAAAAAACCCCCAACAACAACAACAAATCAATCTAACTTTTCTAACCATGAGGGTTTTCATGACCTATAAGATTTCTGTGTTAGTGGCAAATATTCTTGCACCCCTTCAGACAGGCATGGCTAAATGAATCTTTCTTAGGCCAAAGAGCAGGTGAACTGGCTTACTATTCTGTACCTTTAAAAAACACCTTAAGTGTACAAAATGTATGTCACAATAATGATCTATTCAGCAGCAGCAATCAAAAAAGCCTTAAAAGAAAAATACCGTCAGCAAAAGTCAGCATATTGCTATTTACCTTAGAACCTTACCAAAGAACAAGCTGTACACATAACAAATGCAATACTGGCTCCATACATAGTCAGGTATCAGCCATGGAGACCACAGTGCATGAAGGAGAAATGAGCCTTTGTCCCAAGCCTTGAGGAGAAGACATAATAATAGGGTATGGTTTTTTTTCAAGTCCCCATGGAATTCTTACACAGACAAGACAGGTAAGGCATCTGTGTAGCTGGTTATGTGGCAAAGACTGGGTTAACAATCTCTGCCCTAGGTGTTTGTAAAGGCAGATATTTGAGGTAGTAGCTAGAAACCAAGAGTAGGTGACAGGGTGTATGCTGGTGTTTTTGCTTTAGACTAATTAACAGGCTTATACAGAAGAGTTAAAAGAAGAGTTGCTCTTGGAAACAACTCAACATGAGATGGAGCTAGCTTGAATGAGACAGCAGTGTGTCCTCTTGCCTACACTGCAAATATTGCCACTCAGTCTACACCAGAAAATCATGCACCAGGTTCCAGTGCCTTGACATTTGCCTTGCTTCAGCAGTTTTTTGTTTCCTGTACAGTAATGGGATTTAAGAAAAATCACTACCTCCCATAGCAGTTGTAACATTCCTTTCCAAAGGCCCTTTGCTTTCTCTTCCAAGTTCTTTTACAGGCTTTCACATTGCCCAAAGCTTGCATAACATTGTCAAAGTGTCACTGGTGGACTGGGAGCTTCAGACAAAGTTTATTAGAGAAGACATGCTACTGAGTCACAAGGACCCCTTTGCATTCTAAACTCTTGCTCAGAGAGGAGTCTTGGTGCAGTTATACCCAGTCTTACCCCTAGACTTTGTCACAAGAAGAAATTAAGAAATTCTGTCCAGCAGGATTTAAAGATGGCAAATAATATTTATTGATATAATATGAATGATTTGTGATTAGACAAAAGATTTTCATCAGAATTTTTACTACAAAAAATAAAACCTAAAACTTCTGAAGATAGGATAGGATAATAGGATGCATGATATTAATGCAGTTGCATTATAGTCATTATATTAAAGCTGGTGAAAAGAAACAATTATTAAATAGAGATTGATGTAACTAATGTATATGAATGCTTGTGGGCAGGTCTTTTTCTCCTAGCCTTGAGAAATATCTTTGGTGGTCATCCCCTTATCCAAGGGAATAAACTTCATAAACACATTCCAAGAAGGAATACATTAGAAGAACTTAACTGTATGAAATTGGACTGGATTTTTTAAAGTGCAAAATTATATGACTCCCAGTCATATGTCTTTAAGCCATTTTAGCAGACTATCCACCAAATCTTTGTCTCACTATCAGGATGTTAATTCAGAGTCAGTTAGCCATATGCTTTTAGCATAGTGCACCAAAATAACACATGGCAAAGGCATCACATCGACAGAGTTCAATGCTCTACCTGCAACACTATGTAAGATAACCAGAAATCCTGAAGATGCAATCTGGGAGACGGTGTTTCCACACAAAATATAGCTTCCCTCACATAGATACATAGAAACATAGAAATTTTTTAGCTTGTACATCTTCTACAAATTTTTTGGCTTGCCGTGATATTTAGGGAACATCAAAGTTGCCCCAAAACATGGTCAAACAAACTTTAGTTCAGCATGGTCATTGCAGTACCATGACCTCTTCAGAACTGACAGACTCCTGCTGAAATATGCTGTGAATTTCCAGTGATTCTACATACTAAGATAGTTGTGAAATGCTTTCTTTAGAACTTGTAACTATTCTAGTTAGTCTTTACCACTCTTTGCTTCAGAATATAAAATTCCAAAAGCAACTATTAAAATGCTAAGAAGGAAGGAAAATAAATCCAATAAAGTATACTTAGTCTGCATAATAAGACAATTGTCAGATGTGAACAAATGACACTGCTCTATGTAACCCTTATACAAGTATTTTCACTACAAAAATACTAAATATTAATATTTAATAAATAATTATTAATATATTTAATATTAAAATATTGTCAAAACAAAATTAGAGCTACCACATTACTGTATTTACATTGGTTCACAAAAGGGTGCTTATAGTGGAGCACTAGTTCCATGTATTTGGGTATTCTTCTCAATTAAATATTTTTGGGAAAATTCCCTTGTATACTAGTGAACTCTACCAAATGGTACATGTGCTGCTCTGTGAGTACCTGAGAATTACCAGCCTAATATGTGTGCTCAAGGCTGCATACTCACTGAAAGCATTGCCTGCTTCTGGTAGCTGAGATGTGAGAGGAAAGAAGGATCTGATATTTTTAATCACAGCCATTTATGAGGAATTAATGTTAATGGCTGACCTGCAGGGATCTAGTGCAGGAACTAGATAAAATTTAAAATATCTTAGTTAACTGCTGAAATGAAGAGATGGTCCAGTCTTAGGCAACAGGAAATTGCCCCAACATATTCATCTAACTCTGAAGTGAAGAGAAAATGTTAGGCAGCTTCAGGTATTGAACTAAGGCCTGAGATGCACTAAGGAAACGTGTTTCTCTTCAGCTGGCAGTAAAGAAGGAGCCCAGAGTGGCTGAGATAAAACACCCTCCCTGGGTACATCAGGTGAGCTGGAGGGTGTCAAGCTGTGCAGGCATATAATAAACAAATCTTGCATCAAGGGCAGGTTTAATGATCCAGCCCTTGTTTTGGCACTAAAGAGACCAGAAAACATGAACTGGGATGCTGATATCAGTTTGTGGGAGAAGCTGGGCAGCAACTTCCAACAGTGTTCATGCCACCCACTCAAGCAAGAAAATTAATTCCCTCCTCTTTGTACCTTGTTTCTCAAGGCCATGCCAGCAAACTACTTGGCTGGGAGGGACATTTTGGACATTTTCAAAATCTGCGCATTTTTGAAGTGCGTATTAGCAAAACACACATTCAGAGATTGTAAAGATAACCATTTAGACTGAGAATCAAATTGCAAGTTACAGCAGCTCTCTTGATAGAAGGAGGTGTCAGCATTATATCCCAATCAAAACCAGACAACACCACTAGTGTTCCAAAAGAGATCAGCTCTTTATGAAATACAGAATACAACACACCTCTCCCCTCAGACAGTTTATAAAGAAAGGCTTTGACCTGTCAAATAAGTGAATGGACATTTAAGCTCTCTCACTTTGAGCAATGAGAGCCACTGAGGTGTGTGATGTTGCCTGATATAGACATGTAATGTACTAAGACTGGTGTTCAAAGTCCTAGTCTGGCATCTGAAAACGTGGTGAAACCAGCAACACTTTTTATGCTCCCTGAGCTGAAGAGCTAAATAAAAAATAGGCTTTTGCAATTCCAGGGAAAGATGGTGCTCTCTAGGTTGATCACATGTAGCTGCTGACAGACTTTTTGCTGTGCTGATTGAGCTCATTTCCTGAAAATTTGGATACCTGCGCCTCACACGTTTCTAGCTTTGCAGACTGACCTGGACATTTTCAAGTAGCTGCAATAACATCAGTCTTTCATTGTACTGTCTTCCTAAAGCCTTTCAATAATCACTGGTTGAAATAAACAAAAGTAGACAGCATGTGGAGACTGCTGATTTTTAGCCAGCCCCGAGTTGTGAACATGAAACACACTGTACCTTAGTGACTACGGCTTTGAATGTCTAGCAAGCAAAACACACGTGTAAGAGCTGCATGAAAGAGAAATTGAGTTTGACAGAAGAGGCTGAGATAGCCTGATGACAAACAGTGAATAATAACACTGAATGGAGTATTCACAGGGGACATGAAAAATATAAGTCCATGCTCTTTTGTGAATAATTTCTAGACACTAATTTGTGTGCTTTCATTAGAAATTCCCCAAGTGGGAATGATACTTATATCTTGTGTCAGAAATTGCTTTTTGCATGACCTAGAAGAGATATTTCTTGGATTTCATTTCTGCAAGGAAAGTAAAATGAAATTTCACTTGCTTCAGTCTTGAATTTCTCTGACAGTTTTATAACCAAATTAAGAAATCAAATGTTCAGACACAATCTTCTACTAGAATACTACTGGTCTCCAGCAGACAGAGATGAGTGATAAATATAACTGCTTTAAGAAAGTTAACTGAATGCCTACTAAGATGTCACTATGTTCCCATAAAATATGTGATTCATCTCCTTTTTATGTTCCTCCAGAATATGTAAAATTTGGATGCTTGCTGTTCCAACCAGCACAAAGTCTCAAGTCCAGGGTACAAACAGTTAAGCTTCTGCCAAATAGCCATGTAGGTATCATATTGACTTGTGAACTAGCTCACTCGTGTTTCTTATTTATACTGTAATGAAAATAAGACCCATTGTATCCACCCTTTTATTTCCCCCTGCCCCCTGTCCTTGTTGCATTTACTTCTACCAAAACCTGACTTCCAAAGATAACTTTTCCCTCCTCATGGCTGAGATGACTTTCTGTAAATACACCATTTGTAGGGACTGATTTGCATACTACTGGAGTTGTACCCACTCCCAGCTCTGCCCATAGCCAAAATGCAGGAAAGGAAGCCTGGACTACTAACACACTCCTAGCTCCATTGTTTGGCCAGGGTTTTGTCCCTGGTACTTGGTTTTGCAGGCCACTCCTATTATGAAGGTTCTCTTTAGCAGGTTTTGAGCACGGTCCAGATGTCTGGAAAAGGAGATGACATATAGGTATGACTCAACGCCTGCTACGAGTCATCAGGAGCTTTTCCAAGTTGGCTTCTGTGGGAATTATGCTTTAAGACAGTTGTCCAGACAGTATATCCTCAGTAAGCCACCACAAGTGAATCTAGATGGGTCCATATGCTCCAAAACTGCCTGGTGGACAAGTTTCCATTAACTCAGAAGGTGAAAACCCACAGAGAGGCAGCAGGAACTGCCAGACTCTTCCTCACACCTCACCAGACCCCCTCAAGGCAGGAGTATTCCTGGAGATTTTTTCTGTGTCCCCTGGGCCCGCTGCTGTAACAGCTGTGCAGAGATGATGATTCTGCATCCTCCGCAAGAGCAGCCAGATGAGCAGCACTCCTGCTGCCCCTGGAGTGAGCATGCAGCAGCAGGGCTGGCTGGTGGAAAGGACAGCCTTCCCCCTTCCTCCAGAAGTGTGCCCCGGCCACTCTGCTGGAGTGATGAAGAACTGGAAAGAAGTCAGGTGTGCCATGCTCTGTGGTTGTAAATAAAAGTACTAATTAATGTTCAGGATGTGTACAAGATCTTGAACGTAGCAAAAGGCACACTTAGAGTAGAGCAGGAGAGTCTGGGCCCTGTAGACAGACTCTAAAGAAAAGCAACAGGGTGCCTGTGTGTGAAGTCCTTGGTGGACATCTCATTGGCCTCATCCTTGGGATAATTTTGTATCACCATGACACCCTTTGCACAGTAGAGAAGCCCCTGAACATGCTGGAAAGGGCAGTACTAAAAAATTATGGAGGATGCTAAGAAGCTTTATAAATTGCCTGGATATAGTGACAGCATGAGGGGCTGATAGTAGAAAAGAGAAATATATGAAAGTTTCTGAAGCTTGCCTGGCATCACCTCCCACAAAGTCCTGGTGTCCTGACAATCTCATGCTGGTGCAGCCATGGCCCAGGGATGGAGCAGAGGGCACTCACAGTGCCCTGACACCAGCAGCTATGCAGCAGCCTGGGACCTTCTGCAAATAGGGTAGTATTCCCATCATACTGGATCTCTGCTTGCCTTGTTTTTTGTCTTCACTTGATATAAACCTGTTGCAGCCCTTTTTCAAAATCTGCTGAAAAGACATTCTTAGAAACAAGCACACTCAGGGCTCTTTACGCAGTATGCAGTGCCAAGCCTGAGAGCCTTGAGGTAGCTGGCATCAGCCAGGGATCCTGGGCAAGCCTTGGTGGGAGGGCCAATGGTGTGGGGCAGCCAGCTCTCTTTACTGGGACTAGCTTTGGCCCAACACCGCTGGCCATGGCTCAGCTCCATGCCACCCACAGCCTTTGGTCCAGCTGGTACACCAGCATGCCTGGGCCTCCCCATCCCCAGAACTGCCATCTGCCTGCTTCCAAAATCTGTTTGCACCACTGTCCCACTGAGCAATGTTTCAGAGTCACAAGCCTGTCTGCAGTGCACACATACTGACAGAGCGCTCTGGGTAAATTCCAAAGGGGAGAGGAAAGCATGAGGGACATAAAAAAACAACCAACCAACCAATCAAACAAACAAACAAAACAAAAACCCAAACAAACAAACTTTATTTTTTGCAAAATGAGATTATCTCAGTAACATGTAGGCCACAAGTGTATCTCTTCTGGAAATACCAGGTTATACTCTGGTTTCTGGTGGATGCTTTTTGAAATGTAAATTTTTGAAATTCAAGCAATGGAAGCTGTTACTTACAAACAAGGCAAAAGAAATCACAAAACAAGATAAACCAGATTGGACATACAGTTTGCTTCATGAAAGTAGATTTATCATTGAGAAAAGTTTGTATCCTCACAATTGTAATATAAGCCCAAAATGGTTGTGAAGCCTACTACTACATGTCTCTCACTCAAATGCTACACATGTATATGTGCTTTACTGTTGATACATTCAGCCATCACGTCTCAGACACTCATTTGAAGGGAAAGTTCCTCAGGAAAAGTAACCATGGCTGAAATAACAACATCAAGGAAGAGAAACTGGCAGCTCTCCATAAAGCTTGCTTCAGTTTACCACTTGTTTCAAGACGCTGTTCTGATGACTGATCACAGGAATGCTGAGGATGCATGATCCACATGGAGCCACCACAGACTCTTTGGCCAAAGGATGGAAAAAATAACCGAGCTACCAGTCCGGCTTTGCTCTAATATGTATTTATGCTCAGCTTTGGGGAAGGGAGTCAGCTGAGTAATTGCAGATCTTGTTTATGCATTGTTCTGTTCATGTGACTGCCTGGATCCAGCCTTTTTACTCCTGAACCACTGTCCTCTCACTGCAGTGGCTGCTGCTGCATGGAGAGAGGGCCTTGGCTGGGCTGCCTTTGGGGCAGCTCCCCTTGGGCAATGGAGCAGTTCTGCACTCCCAAGCAGCCTGCATGCTCAGAGAAGTTGGCCATGAAGTCATGAATGTGGAAACATGCACCTACTTGTCCCACAGAAAATCCCAGCAGGGAAAGGGAGGGAGCCTTCTCCAAAGTATCACTTTTCCACATCCCAGTTTTTCACCTCTGACGCAAAGATGGTCCAGCAGTGACACAGCAGCGAGACAGAAGAGCCAGTTTAACATTACACCAGAAGCCTTTCCTTTGCCCCTCCCCTTCTTCATACTTACAACCTTCAGAGGATCAGCTTTATGTCTGTGCACCACTCTAATGGCAATTAGAAGATTTTTAAGTGTTTAAGCAGAATTCGTATCACAAATAGATTTCTACTGCCAACCTGAACAGAGTAAATCCCTTTTAAGATGCAATCCTTTATAAAGTTATAAGCCTCTCAGCAGCACAACCTTCCTGCATAGGTTCAAGCTATATAAGTAGGATGCCAAGAGTGTAGGCCGAAACTGCAAAGAGATCTATTTCCTTTATCCTCCTGCCCACAGGGAATTTCTCATGTTCCTGGTAGCATGTAAGCACTGTCACGTCATGCTTCTCTGTGTGTCATTCTCTGCCACAGGTCTGTGAGAAGGGACAGATTAAAAGACCCCACACAGTGCTGTAGAACTGAAGATCAAAGGTGCAGAGGTTCAAGCATGACAGGCCAATCTAGAAACCTGAAAGATTTTTTGATAACAAGGAAATGGGGTCATATGTAGAATTGTGAGAAAGATAGACTACAGGAGGTATAAACTGAACCTCTATCATTTATTGTGAAGGAAAAGGCAAATGAATACATAGACATGCAGTAACAGTAAGCAAAATTCAGTGACCAGCCACATAGGGAAACTATTAAATCCATTATTTTGCTGGTTTTTTTCCTCCCCTAGAGATATCTTCTTCATTGAGCTTGCATTTTACCTGCAGTAAAACATATTGCAAGCTTAGCCATGTGCTGTGTTTAGGAATTGAACTTAGCTTTTGGCTACACCTTAGTAATTCACAAGTATATGGTAAATAGGTCACATGACAAAGCCCTAGTCTTTAATTGACTCACAGATTATTTACATCAACAATTTACTATAGCAAACACTCATCTTAAAGGTGTGGGCTTTATTCTGTGATTACATGATTGCCAATTTTTAAAGAGGAACGCAGCCATCGAGAGTGATCCACCATCTTATCAAGGAATCACTGGCTCAGAGAGAACACTGCAAGAAATTTCTGCTTCTGGCTGACATTTGAGAACTACAGAGATTTTTTGAACTATGTCAAAACACTGAGTTTGTGAGTNAACCAACAAAAAAAAAAAAACACCCTACAAATCACTTCTTGTGTTTTGTCCTGGGCATGTCTGCTGCTGAAAAAGTCAACAATCTGAGCTAATTTGCTACCTATAACTGAGTGCAGATCAGTGGAATTGTGTCTAGAATTTTATTGAGCCAAATAAAAACTGGTGTAATGGTTGATTATGGCTCAAGAAAGGCAATGTGTGTTTTTCTACAGAAGACAGTACACAGAGCAGCTTTTAGAGCACATTTAGGGGACTCCAGACTATAGCATTTAACATCACTGCACTGTCTGGAACTGATAGCATTCATGGAAATGTGAAATGACTTAAGAGTAAGGCATGCAAGAGTAGAAAGAGAAAGAAGGGTGGAGTATGGGCTTTGCAAAAGTCTACATTTGCAGGGGCTCTGCCAAGTGAAGTAGGTCCTGGAGCCAGATGAGCATGGGCAGGAGCCAGCATCAGGGGTCAATGTCAAGGAAGGGAGGAGCAAGTACCAATCAAAACAGAGTAAAGTGCATATGGGTTTCATGTGAGGCCAAGACATCTTTACCAGGCGGGAATGTTTAGGACACAAAGGACTTTTAATGTTTTTTGCACACGCAGACCCACACACTGGCTGCAGACAGAGACAAGAGCAGTGTAGATGCTCTCTCTGAACATCTGCAGACCAGCCGCTGCTCTTCACCAGAAGCCCTCTTCAGTCACTGGAGAGGGCTGGGTGGGTGGGCAGGAGCAGCATAAGCCAAAATAAGTATATCCTTCCTGGGTACACACCTGAAGTAAATTTTCAAACGCTTGGCCAGCTCCTTCTATTAGCAGGCTCTGTTACCTGATCCTCAATGACACTGAGAGCTGATTTGTGTTTCTCTGGCCTTAAATCTGTCTTTACAAGCCATTTGTGAGCTAAGATGAAAGGGTGAATTAACTCATGGCAGCTCCAGGAGATTGGCAAAGGAGGATGTGATCTAACAAGGCTTTCCTCCCCTGTCCATTCTAAGTAGTGATCAAGCAGCTGCATTTCCCTTGAGTATCAAGGTCAAGAAAAAAGTATATCCTGAGAGCACCTGCAGAATACAAAGGCTAATGGGTAATTTTTGTGCAAAAAATGGGGTAAAATTTAGATTTGAAAACTCTACTGGAAGGCATCCAGTCCACCATCCTTCTCAAAGCAGGGCTAATAAACTCTGGAGAGAAACCAGGACCATTTTTTGTCAAGCTCTGAACATCTCCTGGGAGGAGGATATCCAGCCTGCCCAGTGCTCAACACCCACCAGGAAAAAAAAACTGTTTTTCTTTATAGCTTACTCCAATTTCCCTCTGGTGAAATTTGTGGCAGTTTGCCTCTCATCTTCCTGCTGTGCAGGGCCCAGCAAGGTTTGGCTCCCATCTTCTTTACAGCCACCCATTAGGGAGTTGACAGCAGCAATTGATCAAGCACTCCAGTCCCCTCATTGCCTGGATTTGCTCCAAATTATCGGTATCTTTCATGTGCAGGACGCAGAACTCCAGCTGCAGCCTCACCAGTGCTGAGACAAGAGGAAAAAACCACATCCCCTGAAGCAAGGCAGGGTGCAATTTTCTTGCTGGATGGCCCACTCCATGTGCCACCCAGCAGGACCCTCTCCACCCCTTATGCACAAAAACAACTCTGGACTATCAGCCTCAGCTTACAATGGAGTCATGCATCCTCAAAATATGCATTCTTAAAAAATATTTGTTAACGGGTTTAGAATTTAACTTCATACTCCCTAAGGATTTTTTTCTACATACAGAATTGAAATAATCCTTTTCAAAAACTCCTCCTTAGTAAAATGCATATTACTTGTCCATTACTCTTCTTTCCTTTGGGGCACAGCATCCCTAAAGAAGAAGTTGTTTTCTGCTGGCTGATTTCCTTCAGTGTTGCTCAGTTAGATTTATCATTTCTCTGGGTTTTTTTTAGCAGTTGCTTTCACTTTAGCAGTGCCCTCATAGTTTCAACATACTTTTACAATGAAATTTTAAAGAAAAATTATGGAAACTGTAGGCCCGTGATATTTGAGAAAAGTGTTCTGGATCTCAATTTGGCTTTCTTTCTAAGGTGAAATGATACATATACAAAACTAATTTCTAAACATAACCAATAGAGATATTTCTCACACACTAGTTAAAAATCTTAAGATGAAACACATCTCACTGTGTGTCAAAACCAGAACACAAAGAAGTTACTTTCTTTATTTCTCCTTTCTTAAGATGAGATAATGAACCAGGCCCATTGTAAAAATAATCGTGGATCCACTACTCTGTAGTTACAGAAGGATATCAGAATCTGCAAGTATGCTTTTGCTCTGAAATGCTGTCTCCAGTTTAGCTCATGGAAGACTTCAAAAAGAAGAGATGAAAAAATTATCATGAACTCCAGCCCTTGACCTGCAGGCATCATCCACTTAGCAGTTGATTTTTAAAGAAAGGTCATTTTGTCTTTGCCTTCAGCTTACCCTAAAGACAAAATGGGTTTGATGTTTTTGGCTCACAGAATTCTTTTTCTGCAGAAGGAGTGTTGTGACCGTACCTGTATGGTAGGGTTTTGTTTAGGATTCTCAAATAGTCAAAGTCAACCTGGACACAGTTCTCTTCACAGTATTGATGTTCTTAGGGCAAGGTATATACAGGTGACCAATAGAGTTGTCTTCCAAGGTACTAGAGAAAGATATATCCAATTAATCACAGGGGAAGGGAAAAAAAAAAAGATACAGCAATATCCTTAGGAAAGCACAATGGTGGGATTTAAATTATTTATGCTCTATCAAGAATTTTCAGGACATTGTCCTTGTGCTAGGTCCTCCAAAACCTTTTGGAAAAAAAGTCCTTTCATTGTGTGTAAAATATCTCTCTATGCACAGCTAGTAAGTAACAAGGGTGAGAGAGATTATTATGTCCCTGGGCAGGGATGTAATAATAAATATATTAATAACAATAACACCAACTGTTGAGTACAGGTAAATAATTATAAAAGAAAGCCCTCATAAAATCAAGCCTTCTGTCCTGGAGTAATGGCTAGTTTGTCACTTCTTCTGTGTACAGCTAATTGGCTTGTAAGTTCCCATGTGAAAACCATTCTAAGAATGAGAGTTCGTTAACAACAAGATTATTACTGGGTGAAAAACAACTGCACCTGCATTAAACAAGAGATTAGTCTCATGAGAAGCAGTAGAAAAAATATGTAAACTAACCAAGAATACAGAGATTTGAAGGACAAGCGGAATGCCTTTTACTGAACAATAGAGTAACTAGCAAGGATACTGTTAACCTATTAGAGTTATACACGAGGTCTGTAAAAACTGTATAAAAATAAGTTGTGAAAAATAAAGGATTGGCTTCTGCTGCATGAAGAAAATTAAGTTTTAGCTGCTTTTTTTACAACAAACAATCACAACTAGTTCTGTTAAACTTTTGACCATACTCTAGTATAGAGTTCTAAAGAAAGGAGAATCACCTTACATCCAAATGTCTTACCATGGTTGCTGGTTCCACTGATCACCCTTAGCACCCATTGCAGTTCTAGACTAGACTAGTTCTGGATGAGTGTTCTTATACATGTAAAATGATTAAAATTACCAAAAAAAAAATTGCTGAATAGCAATTTCCTCTTTTTTTTATGATTTGAGTGGGAGGGGGAAAACCTATCTAAAAAGCTATTATTCAGCTTTTTTTGACATAATTTTGTCAGGTCTTGGCTCCTCAAGCTGACATTCCTGAATATTCAGGATTTCCTGCTTACCTACCACCTCACAACCTCTTCTCATCTTCAGGACTTGGATGGCTCATTGCAGCACACGGAGTAGGTCTGCCCTACACTTTTCTTTGGTGAAGGGTAAACAGTCCCTAAATTTATAAACTAAAAGCTTCCCAAACTTCATGGTTGTTTTTTCTTGAAGAGGGTCATATCTGTCAAAGACCTTGTAGGCTCTTTGAAGAAAATTGTGAATTGCAATCACATGCACAATGGCTATATTTCAGTTGTATGTTTCTTCCCTGATTCATTTTTAATTTTGACTGCATTACTGCCATGCCAGGAAAACATGCCTTTGTCTTTTTCAGCCTGCATGACTGTGAGTGTGGGTGAGTGTGCATAGTTGGAGCGACAACCCACATGCTTACAAGATAGATAGACTTGTTGGCTAATCATCCTGGCTGGGGGGAGAGAGAGAGAGCAAGAGAACAGCAGCTGAGGTAACTGTGCAGGAATGCAGAGTTCGCAGCGCTGATGCCATGCTGAGTTTCAGTCCCCCACGTACACTCCAAAAACTAAAACTGTACATTACAGTCATCATTAAGGTAGAAAAGGTAGACCATAAGTCCTGGAAGAGTACTATTCCCCTTCCTACCAAAACGTGTGTTCAGGTTCAGCTGTAGAATCCAAAACCCACTTCCCTACTTCCTCTTTCACACACTGTAGAAAAATCAATAGGTGCCTTTGATGCTGGGTTTTCTTGTGTTGCTCTGTTTTTTGAAGGGAGCTGCACATAAAGCAAAGGAAGCTAATATTTCAACATGAAGACCTAGGTGCTGCCTCTAATTAAAAATAGATACCAAAGTAAACACAGAAACATTTTTCAGGAGGAGCAGAAGCTAAAAAGAGCTGAAGACAGGTAAAACAAAAGGGAGGTGTTTTTATCCTATCCAACAAAGAGGGATGTGTCTTGGCTACACCATGCCCACACCTTCCTAACAGGCATCCATCATAGGTACTGTGAGTTTCAGATCCCTCAGCAGCATGAGCTATACTGGCTCATGATGCTTATAAAGTCTCGAGGTCACAGTTCTCATTATCATGCAAATACCAGGGAAAGTCAAGGGTGGGATAAATCCCAAAGGACTCCAAAGCATTTGTGTTGCCTCCCAAGTGAGACAGTCATGAAGTGACAAATTTAGTTCTCATCTCATCACATTGAATTGGACAGAGCTACCACTGTAGCAGTTTGGTCCAATGTTTATACCTTCCTATTAAAGTTAAGCAAAACATCTCTCCTTTTCCAGCAACAGCACAGTCTCAGTGAATCATGTAAGGGTAGAAGTTTGCAAAACAGCTTTCAGTGGCTTCTCTTTCTCTCTGACTTTCTACTCTGTTTCTACAGAGAAAGCTTCTACTTTCTACAATATCATATCATATAATGCTTCCTTAAGCTTCTAAAATAGTTAATATTTCTCCAGAGTTGTTGCATGTTCCTGATGCAATAACACTGTATGCAGAGGAGAGGTTCTCCTAATCCATGCTGGGTTTTCTGGTTCTCTTGGGGGTATGCAAAATTCAGCAGTGTCAAATGTCCAGACCTGTTCTGTTTATGCCTGAAGAAATGATGGTCAAGCAATGAAATGTTCCTAGAGAAAGGTCAAGAGTTTTTCTGTTTGGGGGAATTTGTGACAACAGCAGACTGATACTCCTCACAAAAGAGCAGCTTAGTGTTAAGTCTTGTGCAGTTTAATTCACATCTCTCTTCAAGTCACACAGTTATGATTAATATGACTAGTGCTCCTGTACACGTAAAGTGATAGGGCCCAAACCAACATTGCTTCTGTTGTATGATTTGGGTGGGAGGAAAAAAACCCTTCAGGTTTGCTCAGCTTTATTTCACAGAATTTTGTCAGCTGTTCCTAAGTTTGGGATTCCTGAATGTTCAGAGTTCCCTGATTACTTACAATTCCAAGGGTCTAAGAAATAATACTGTCTTAGCCAAACACTTAAAGATTAATGTGTTTCTTGAAAACTAATAGAGATTTTGCTTCAGGTAAAACCTAATTTTGGTTTCAGAAAACATCTGTCTTCCTGCATATTTTCTCAGGTCTGCATGTTGAGTTCAGAATTCAGGAAGCAAGTTGCAGTCTCTGCCTTTAAAGTCTCCTTTGACCTCTGTTTCACAGTTGCCAGAGAACCTAATGCCTCTCTGACTACAGCCCTATACACTGAGATGGGTCAGTAGGAAAAGGAGGCTGAGAGCAGCTTGTCAAAGTGACTTTTAGGTAGTGTAAAGCCCTGGGGTCTCTTCAGCTTCTATAAGAAAGTACCACCCTCTAGTTGGTGAAATGAGATGACACTGGAAAACACCCAGACTAGAATCTGGATCTCAAGAATTGGAATTTGTATTTTTGTTAAAATACTAAGTTACAAAATATTTAATACCTCTTCTTTGAACATACCCAAATCCTAGCATCCAGCTTTTCACAGACAGCAGTCCCTGCCCAGTCACATCAAACCCAACCTTTTTCTGACACACACATAGAACTTCACTTCTCATGTCTCTAAAATATTTCTGGCAATAGTTTTTTTCCTTCATTTCTCCAAATAAAGCTTAATTATGTCTCTCCCTGTAGTTTAAGTGTGGCTGTATTAATCAGATACCACTTAACCTTATTACTCAACTTTGTCATTAATAAGGTGGTTATGGTTGCTCTTTTTCTTTCATGAATGTCAATAGCAGACATTAAATAATTATCAAAATACTACTATCAAAAGTATACATTGAACAGCAATAATTTTTTCCTTAGTAGCCAAGAATACTGCTTGAGTTCTAAAGTATAACTTAATCAGAAAAACGGCCTTGCAGTGTCCATAAAAAAAAAAAAAAAACAAAACACTGGTAACATCTAAATGAAACCAGGAAAGTGAGTAGTGACAGAGACACATTACCTAACCTGTCCTGCCAAAATCCAGTATACCCTGTGAATTTTTTTAGGGATTTTTCTGGTATACTTTTAAAACTTGTTGGTAATCAGACTCTGTCATTGGTACATCTCATCTAATTAGTATCTTACAAAAATAATAAATACAAAGAAGTGTTAAAATAAAAATACACTCTAAACAACCGTAAGCAACTGGAAGGACAATTTATTTTCAGGAAAAGGTCACATCCCAAAATTATTGTTATAATTTTTCTCTTTTTTTTTAATGATTTGGGGGTTTTTAATAACAATTTAGGCACCAACAACTGCATCAAAGAGGGACATTAAATAAGAAAAAACATATATTCTTCAATATTGCCAGTGCATTCTAACTGTGTAAAGTCAATCTCTGCTACTTGGAAGCAGAAAGTCAGTAAGGAGTGCAAAAAAGGAGAAGGGCTGGTATTAAGGCACTTCTAGCAGGGATGATTATTACAGGCAATTAGGCCACATAATTGCCCCAGGAGAGGAAATCATCTGCTGCTAAGAAACAAAGAAACCTTAGTTTCTAGTAACAGCCCCTTCCAGCTGATATGCTGCTGCTGTGAAAGGCTTTATGCAAGCATGTTTGGTAACCTCAATTGTGGGTTATATTCAGTTTTCATTTCAGTAAAACATATGCCTGTGGCAGATTCGAATGTTACTGCAGAAGCTGAATCAGGTGGCTGCTTTCTTCTGCACTTATTATCAATGGAAATTTTATCTGCAGCTTATGGAAGGAACTGCTGCTTCTGTAGTTTCCCACTAGTCTTCTGATATTGTTCATAGCTTCAGGGAGTAATGGGGAACTTGTCCACGTTATACATTTAGCAGACAAGCAATTGGCTCAGTGTAGATAAATCATTTGGGACACTGAGAGCTCTGTGAGGCTGGGGCAGAGAGGAACCCCATTGCCTTCCCGTGGGGCAGAAGAGTGGGTGGACTGGGTGGTTTGGCCACGTCAGGATCCCTGGGGCTGAAATGCCCCTGAGACCACTACTGAGGCCTTCGGCTTCTCAGAGAGCGACAGCAGCGACACATTCCCTACCCCATCCTGCTTTAACCTCAGCCCTTGCCAAAGATGCATTGCAGAAACTTCAAGAGAACAACAAAATCTTACAGGGAGATCCTGGAGCAACCTGCTCCTGGACAGGGAAGCTGCACAGATACCTCTGAAGCTGTGGGCTCTGCAGAGGCAGCAATACAGGATGTGGACCTACAGGGGAGAAATGCAGGTTTAGGTGGTGGGGAACCAGTTCTTGCAAAACGCCCTCAACCAGCCAAGGCTTGTGCAGTAATGTCAGCACTTCTGGGAGCAGAGCATGCTCCAGCATCTTCTCCACAGGGTCCTCCTGAATCTGGCCTGCATGGGTTTATTATCATAATTATGCTGCAATTTGCTTCAATGACACACCACAGTAAGTTGTTAGTAATTCAGGTGAAGGTACAGAAAGGTTAGTAGAATATTTACCTCATAAACAAAGCATCGTGCTATTCTTCAGATCCATGTGGATGCTCACATGTAACTTGCGTGATACAGCAGGCTGTTGTAACTTCCACAAACTCTGTGCCTGTTTTTTCCTGGATGCCTACCTTAAAGACTGATTGTGCTCAATGCTAGATTCTGTTTCTGAAGCTGAATCATTCAGAAATCCTTTCTCCAGATATGATTTTCCAGAGTATGTAATAGGTTATGAGTACAGGCTTGGAACCAGACACAGGTGTCTCAGGACTCAGCTGTTCTCATTTATCTGGACAATAGCTTTTATAGATCTTGTAGGACTTGCTTATTTTCAAGAGCTCTGGTCCAGCTGTTTCAAATATTCTTTGTGGAGCCTCATACAAAGTATTCAGTCATGCAATCATATGCATAGGATGTGTTTTTTTGCCACAAAATTCCAGTGAAAATTTCCATACCTGATGCCTCCCACTCAGCCATTTATTTACAGTTGTTCTTCCCGATAAGGAATTTTTACTGCTTCTGCATTCAGGCTAGATAGAACTCCACTAAGCTCTTCTGGCAAACCAGATACAGAGCAACATGTATTTCTTAATGGTTATATATGGAATAATTGGGACACCAAAACTTTATTTTACCATTATTTTTAAAAGCTCCATGCCCTATTACTTTTACCTGCTTGGTAAGCTACTCTTGTACAACTCCTTCTTTCTTGCTCGAATAAATTCGGTGCTACCTCATTGGCTTCTGCATGTCAGATGCCAGACCATGAGCCCCTAACACTGAGTGAACTGACAACTGCTGAAAACACAACACAAGACAAATAGTTATTTGAAAATGCAGTCTGGAAGTATGTGTAGAGGAGGTACAAGAGTTGAGAAACCCTTTGCATAGTTTTCTGAGGGCTGCTATTGTTTTTCCACTAAGTGACCTGCCCCATGGGAACTGTGCAACACAGGCAGACCCATAGCACAGTATCAGATTTGTCAGTTTGTTCCTTCTATTGAAACAGGCATGCTTGCTGAGAAAGGCAAACCAGGGAATTCCATTCTGCAGCAGTGCTCTACTGGTAAATTTTCTTCTGACAAAGGATGGAGCAGAGCACACAGAGAAAATACAAACCTATTTATATAGCGTCAAATTTGAGTCATTCTGCGTCTTCTTCCTATGTGCATATGAACCAATGCTTATGGGTGAGAAGGTATTTGCATACACCCTACAAGGATATGTGTACTATGTTTACTTAAATGCAATGTTTCTCTTCTGGAAACATGCCCAAATTATTTTACAAGTACAACTACCAGCATTCAGTGCTACTGTTATTTATCTTTTTCTTTTTCTTTTTTTTTTTTTTTAAGCCACCCATGTCCTCGAGTGCTTCTCAGGCTTTAGCTCCAAATTAGAATTTATTTTTCATATTATACATATACATTATACATACCTTAGCATGGGGATAAAAACTCAAGATATTTCCCAATTAAGCAATATTTTCACATGTTATGATCATGGAGAATGGCTATATGTCTGAAAGCCGATTTAGACGCTATAAAAGCAGATCAGTAGCACTTTTAAAAAGTTATTTAAATCAAGAAACCAGATTCAGAAATGGAAAACATCTCTTTCCAGAGAGCCATGCTATCTACCTTTCCTGTAAATTAGACTTGATAGCCAGATGGTTGGAGAGACCTGGAACAATTTCTGTCATCACATTTAACAGGCAGAAAGCATGCTTCTATGGCCCCACAACACAATCAAAAGCACCTGTTTTTACACTTGTACAACACAGTCTGACTTGGTGAGGCAGTGACTTATGCAAGGCTGAGCCTGGTATCAGTGGGAGTGATTCCAATCCCAGAAGAGATAGGCTATGTACAGCCTTTCTATCGTTCCTCTGCAGGAGGTGTAGCTTCCAGATAAGATGGTCACTTTGTACAAACCATGCAGTGCTTGTTATTGCTTTCTTCATCCTCAATTTGTTTGAAGAACTACAAAGAACATTTGTTTTTATAGCACTACAGAAACAGAGCAGAATGTGAGACAAAGAGCATGTCTGCATTAGCAAAAAATGCAACTGATATTTCAGAAAAAGGGAAATTTTTACCATCCTTCCATTTTCACCCCATACGGCTTCATTCCTCACATACCATAAATATGCCCTCAACAGCAGAGAAGCACCTACTGACACTGTGCTTTTTTTTTGTTGCATTAACTCCTATATCCATAAAAATAGTTTAGACTAAGCAGGTTGTTTTTAAAATAGGCAGACATAAAACACAGAAATGTTATACAAGACCAAAGACAAGACCAATTGTAGCACTGGTGTAAGATCCTGTAGTCTCTCACTTGCTAGCTACAATCTCCTATCATTCAATAAGATGCATCACCTAGGACTTATTATATTTTTATAATTATTTGTGACATTGCTACAACTTAATTCAGGGACTCGGGTCTTAATGTAAGGTTTTCTCTTGGGGTATAGTCCTATTCATCCTTATGTAATCTTTAAGTCACCTGCAAGTATTTTGTGTAGAAAGTCCAGCTGAGTAATGAGTGGCAATTGGGGTGGATAGGCTCCCCACGGGAGACAGCCCTTGCTGTGGCCAGCTCAGGATTCATGCAGGGGCTGTCTGTCCTATGGGGTGGCTTAGCAGCGGGGTGGGAGCACCACGCATGGCTCATGGAGCCACCTGCTCCTCAGGCACAAAGGCATCAGGCCAGGCAAAGCTGTCCTGACGCTGCCAGTTGGGCAGTGCTGGCCTATTACAAAAACTACCTTTGGCAACCACTTCTAGAAATAGTCCCATTCATCGTTCTTGCCTCAGAAACAATTACATTCAGCAAGCTGCTGCCAAAGCAGATTTTTAACCCTGTTAATTCAAGAGCATGCAATTGTTTAAAACAAATTGGTATGTGTATTACACTAAAATCACTTCTTTTGTGAAAAGTAGGCCAACGTACTTCTCTTCTTTGACTGCCAAGACTTGCCTATTTACTCTTAATCAGCAAATAATTGTACTGTATGTACCTCAAGTGTGGTCCCGTGAACTGAATGCGCAATGGCAGCTGAAAAGCATTAGGTGGTCCCTTAGAGTATGTCTTCTGGCTTGCTTTCTTCCATGAGAAATCCTGTTTGCAACTCTATTCTGCTGTGTAAACCAAAGCAGACTAGCAGAAGATCCACAGATTCATTGCAGCCACTTGTCTGCTCCAAACGAAAACATTTAATGCAGCTGTGACCTTCACTACACATCCTTAAGCAGAGGAGTAAAGCCTCAATCTGGGAAGCAAGTTTATGGCTATACAGCTAAATAAGTTGATTAACTGGAGAATTTTGGCTCTGGGCTCACAGTTGAGCTTATTGGTATCCAAATGCACTTGGTATGTGTCTTTTTTCTGAAATAGAAATTTGAAAGTTTGGGCCTTAGCTATTTACGCATTTAAATATAAGTTACTAAGCACCATTGCTGGCTTCAGTAGCATGTGAAAGCTAGGTTGCTACAGCTTAGATACCCCCAAAAAGGGGATTAGGAAGCAAAACTCAAATTCTCCAGTCTGAAAATTCTTTAGTTCAAGGTCCAGTGGGACAGAAACTCCTTGTGATATTAAAATTCATATTACATGTTCTTTGTCACTATTCTGCAATAGATTATAATATATGGGACTTCTTTCCAGGGTTATAACAGCTTTTGGCAAAATAATAATTAAAAACATACAGCTTTTTTTCTTGCCAGTTGTAGCAGAGGCAATATAAAACCAGAAACTTAACTTCTTGTTATAAATAAATGAAAATAATAACTGTAAATAACTTCTCATTATTTTCTATAGCTATCTCTCCAATCCAGGAGAAAGAAGCAAGCAAGCAAGCAACCAAACCAAACTGAAAACATTCAGAACAAAACAAACAAAAATATAGTTGAACAAACTAATTTTGATTTAGCAGTGTGCATTGATACTAACATTGCAAAGTCATGCTTTCAAAGTAAAGTCAGCTCTACAGAGAGAATTATACACACAGAAAGAAATAACTTTGTACTATTTTCAGGCATTAAAAGAAAATAAGCATGGCAAAATAATTATATGCCAGTGCAATGGAAGACTGGAAGAGATATTATAACCACTATAACTGTGATGTATGAGACCTGATCATACTTTCAAAGACACTGATACATTCAAATCCGTATTTCACATACCTTCCAACAGTCAGAATGTTGTGTGTAATGCTGTCTTAATGTTGCAGAACAACACAGAATAATACAAGTATGCATCTATTCAGTATGAAATTATTATACAAGAAGTATTAACTCAGCTTTTTCAATATCCTATTGTTGCATGTTCAGACTTTACTGAGTGAGTAAATCATAGCTGCCATGATGAAATGGATAAGGAATAAGCAGGAATGAAAAGCAGTTTTCATAAAAACCAGTGAAAGGTGAAAGAATGGCTCTGGTGAGGTGCATGTTCTGTCTGTACAGCTCCATCCCTCCACCAGCCTTGGATTCTGCCACTGCTTCTTCAGAGTGAATGAAGACTTTTGTGAATGCATTGTCATGAGCCCAGCTGTCCACAACGTGTGCCCCTGCAAGGAATACAATGGCCACACATCCTTCTTCACACATCTCTTTTGCAACACACATGTGATGGCATTTGCTTCCACTTCTACGATACCGTCTGCACACTTGCCATGTTTTAACATGGGCACACACTGCTCCTTCCTCCTGATGTCAGAGGATCTGAGAGCTGGCATAAATATGTTTGTTGAGATGTGCCAGGTCTCCCTTATGTGTCAGACAGCAGTGCTATGGCATGTTTCTGCTAAGGTCTTCTCCTTATAGAACATACATTAATTCAAACAGCCTCCACCTATAGCTAAAACTCCAGTCTGCAGAAATCTAAGCTCCTTCCCTGAGCATCTAGAGCTATAAACACTGCTTATATCATCTAGCATACATACTGATTTTATGCAAACTCTATTTTGTGCAGTAGTTTGCTTTCCTCCTCATAATATTCCCTTCATTATCTTCTTTGTGTTTTCTACTCCACAGGAAAAAGAGGAAGTATTGTTTACAACAACTGTGGTCCAGTATTCATACATATGTCCTGATAAGATGGTAATGCAGTTAATGTAGAACAAAATAAAACTGTCAGGCATCTGAAGAGATTACTATCTATAACCACAAATAGAGAAAGGTAAAGTGATGCACAGAAGTGTAACAGGAAGAAAACACCATTAAGAGAAGGAAACCACATATAAAGGGAAATTCCTGTCAGTCATTACCATTAGGTGGTAAAACAGATACACAGAAAATACGCAAAGTTGTTGCTTAAAAAGAATGAAATTAAACTTTATGCATCACTTCATTAAAATGTACCTAGAAATATAGTCAGCACAACACCAAAGCTGATGATGACAATACTGAAATACACAGTTTTCATCACCTGGTAGCACACAAGTGAAGAGTTTGATGGAAAGCAAAGTCAGAAGCACGGCCACTCTGTAACTCCAATCCGTGTCCTGCGCTTCATGCCATATGCATCAGTGGTCCTGTCCTGAAGAGTCACCTTTATTATTAACATCTATTAACTTCAGTCTCCTCCCCAGAGCCCCCTGATGTGGCCACCATGGCACAGCACAAGCCAGACTACATGCAGACTATGCAACACAGCTGGGAGGGGGGCACCTTGGCAGAGTTCCCAGTGGTTCTGGAAACCCATAGTGCCTCCCTCCTGGGTACTTCTGTCTTCTGGGAGGGCATATTGCTCACAGACACAAGAGACTAGTGTCCCAACCTCTAGATCTCCCAGGTACTTGACAAAACATCCTGGACATCTGGTGAGCCAACCATATCCCGACCAGCTGTCCCCACTACAGCCAATAATACCCAAGTCTACTCTCTAAGTTGCTCTTTGCACAGTTAATATATCTGAGCCTGTAAAGATGTAGATACCAGCTGCTGAATTTTTGCTACATTAAGTAGTGTTGATCGTTACAGATACTTGCAGCAGCACATAACTTGCACGTCAGAGCTGCCTTCGGTTGCAGCGCTGTATTAATAACATTTGCAGGCTAGTTCGGTTTTGTACATTTTGCATTACAGTGTATTTGCAGTGATCAAGAAGGGATTTCAGGGGAATTGCATAGGTCACTAAAATAAGAAATCGTGTACCTCCTATGGGGCACAGCGTATAGTTTCACAAGGCTGAAGGAGAAGGTCATCCTCCCATCTTTTATGAGACTAGAGGAAACATCCTCACAAGGGTATTTTGGTGTTGCCCCACTAATTTAATTATTTGCTGCATAGTATACCCCTGCCATAAAAGCTGAAAAGTTAAACTTCCCACTAGGAACCACTGTGGCTACTGTCTCAGTCAACAGGCAAGTTGCTCTTACTCTCTGCAAAACTTTAATGATTTATGTAATTGTATGAGAATGCATGAGAACTTCCTTTAGTCTTCTCAGGCTTGTTTAAACCACTCAAGGCTGTAAAGTACTGCTTACACTTCACATGAAAGTTGATTTCAGGACAGTCCACTTTAATCTGTTCTTGGCTCTGAGTACTGATTAGGCCCCAAGCAAAGAGCAGAAATATGTTTCTTGGCTGTAAAATGAAGAAAGCTGCATTTGCTAAGAGAAAAATATAAAAATGTCTAATAAAGCACCCACACTTGGATATGTTCTGTGTATCAAGGCAACTGCCTTAAAGGCAGTTTCTGTTATCACAGCTGCCAGAGCTGTTTATTCTCCTGCTTCTCCATGTGACTTTTCTCAAAGTCCTAGACAGATACCAGTTGCTGAGTGTAGGTTAAGTAGAAAAAACAGTGTGTGCAGAAACTCCTGTATCTTAAGTGCAAAAACAAATACTTACAGAGGTCTGAGGCCCCCCCAGAGTTTACTTCAGTCTAAGCTCTGGTTATGCTGCCAGCCTACAGCTCCGCATGACACAGTAAAAAAGATCCAGCGCCGCTAGATAACTCCTGTACAAGGCAGCATATTCCAGGAATGCTGAAGCTGAATTTGAACTTCCCTTATCAGGAACAATGAAACTGAGAGCAAGCTTCCTTGCTCAAGTGGAAATGACCACTTTTCAGCAAGTGCTACTGTCAATCACTGCAAGCCAGCCCAGAGGAAATGCAATTGTGATAACCGAGTGGTTTTAGTGCCTATAAAGGAAGTGAGTAGTTTGGCTTTCCTGCTCCGTGGAGAGGGGATTATTACTGTGCCATTTTAATGTCAAGTCCTCGAGCACATGCATAGTTTGTGAACAAAAATGGGGTGATTTTTCCCCTTTTAACATAGGGCCAAATCAACCCACCCATATTAACTTTTCATGACAGGATCTCTAAAAAAGGCCACACCATCCTTAAATTGTTTTGGACTTAATTTGGTGTTGTCATGCAATTAGGTTTTGCAAAATTGGCTTCTGGACTGACAGCCTCTATTGTTACAGCATATGGCATTCAGAGAGCAGCTTGTGGCAGATGTGATGTTTATTCACCATTTGCTAGTTTTAGATTTAATGATGTCATTCTAATCAAAGCAAATGTGAGATGTGTTTGATACCTAAGGAGTTTTGCAGCCCCCCCATCACGTTTAAGCCACTTCTGTCAAGTGGAAACACATCAGCTCTGAATGCATCTAAGTCATATTTAAGAATCNAAAAAAAAAAAATCCATGTTTCTAACATGCATTGTGTTCCTCCAGCAGACTACAAAGACCTCCTATTACAATAAGTGAGCTCATTAGGCATGCAACTCCTTAGTCTTGCAAGCTGTTGCGATAAGCAGCTGTTGCAAGAGGGTAAAAGGTTGAATTATCAACTTGGACAGCACAGCACTTCATTCAGCCAGCCCAGGAAAGTATTTGAGCAATAACTCCATTACTGTGGAGTAGATCTTTGACTACAGCACACAAGCAAAACATCAGTGGTATTTCAGTGACATGCTTCCCCACACCCAGCAAGCAAGACACTCCCAGAAATTAATTGCCAAAACTTTATTATGAAAGCTTCAATAGCAGCAAATATTTCAAGAAAAGTTATTGCAGTATTAAACAGATCTGCAGAGTGACCCAAGAGGCCTGTTGAAGTCTGTCTGCTTTGGAATATCTGCATTTGTCTGAGTAACCAATCCCCAATACTCCATAAATATTGATACTTTTCTTTCTGTGTTTTGCAGACAGCACCAACAGTTTCTAGTTACAGTACTCTATCCAGTCCTTCTGGAAAGTTTTGGCCCACTTCCCTCAACTTTCCCTCTCCCTTCTGAAACAGCTCCACATAGCCAAACTTGCAATACTTCTTTCAGTTCCATGGTATGTCAGCCTCTCCACGGCTGCAGCCTACTGAGGCTCACTGGTGAGACAAGCAGTTTTCCTCTTTCTCCTCTGTAAGAGCCCACTGCATGCCAGTCTGAGCGGCTTTAATCCAGTCTCTTGACCAGGGTAATCCATGGAATCAGCAGCTTGTTGCACATTTTGGTGAATGCACAGCACATTGAGAATACAACGAAAGGTTTCAGCCTCCCTAGTGCACCAGGTGACCATCACTCAGGCAGGGGGATAGTTGGCACCCAGTCATTGACATTTCGTCTCCCTTCACAGAAAGAGTTCAGCTTCTCCAGAGCTGGGTCCTTCCATCCTTCTTCACTCGGGTTCTGCAAAAAAGAAAAAAAGTTGCACATCAGGAGTGCTGCCCACCAGCTGAGGTCATCATAATATTTACAGAAGCATTAGCTTAGGACTGGAGTCACTTCCAGACAGTTTCTGTCCTGAGACAGACAAGACAGGAAGCAGCGATGCTGCCCTTTGTGGACAGCGGAGGAAACCCAGTTACGAGAAGTTCTGCCTCCTCCTCCTCCTCCTCCTACTACTACACTTGCTGCGTGCCAAGCTCTCTATCCCGCGCCCAGCAGAGGACTCGACCACCCGCACTGGGAGAAGGAGCCGGCCCGGCAGGCTCGGGCGGCGCCGGGGGGACAGCGCCCGCCGCCCGCGGGGCACCCACCGTGATGAGGATGCAGTGCAGGTCCCGCGGCTCCCCGGAGTCCTCGCTGGGCCCCACGATGGCCGCCAGCTTGGCCACGTCGTTCACCCGCACGATGTCGATGTCGTTCTCGCAGCAGAAGGCTTGGATCAGAGTGAAGTGGATCTGCAGGGCGATGTCCCCCTCGTCCTCCTGGTCCGCGGCCAGCACGCAGAACGCGACATTGTCGGGGTCGCTGCAAGACGGGAGCAGCCTGATGAGTCCCGCGGTCGGCGCCGGCCGGCCCGCAGCCCCGCCGGGCTGACTTACACACTCCCCCTGCCCCCCGCCGCCCTACTTACACATTCAT
>VWZN01020935.1:163705-189872 GCA_013396955.1 Regulus satrapa | reverse complement strand
GGGGAGGGCCCGGGGCTGCGCTGGGCCGTCACCTGGCGATGCTCAGCAGAGGCCCCGCTGCAGCCAAGCCCCCCAGTGCCCTGGTCTGTACGAGCCAGCCGGCCGAGGGAGGGGATAATCCCCCTCTGCTCAGCACTCACGGGACACCAGCAATGTAGTCTGTCCGGTTTGGGCACCCCCAGCAGGAGATACACACCGATAAACTGCAGCAAGTGCAGATGAGGGCACCGAGGGGACCGGGGCTGCGGCGCTGTCCTGCTCTGCAGGCTGAGGGACCAGGGCCAGTTCTGCCTGGGGAGGGCAAAGCTGGGGCGGCAAACTGCAGCCCCCAAAACTGTGCAGAGATGGTCGAGAAGATAGCGCCAGGGTCTTCACAAGAGTGCCTAGTGGGGAGGCAGGAGACAATGAGCCTAAGGTGAATCAAGAGGCTCAGATCCCATGTGAGAGAAGCCCTTTGTCCCTGAGAACAGCCAGCCAGCGGAGCAGGCTCCCTGTCCAGAGGGGCTGTGAAAGATTTCATCCATGCAGGATTGCGAGCCCCGATGCAGACCTGTTCTGAGGTCACTGGTGCTCCTTCTGCAGGCTGCACTGGCCTGTGATTCTGGGGAGGGAGGAATGGCGTGAGCAAACTGATTTATTTTTTTATTTTTCAACAGGGCTTTATTAAAAGTAGCTGTAATTTCGACAGTGTATCCCTCGTGATTAATTCAGAGTGAAACGAGTGTGATTGCCGAACTCAGATTTGAACTTGTTTGTCAGCAAACCAAGCAATAATAAAACATATTTTCCCTCTGTGAATGAGCACAGTCTAAATATTAAAGACAAATCACTTTTCACGTCCCTTCAGCGTCTGACACCCTTAGGTTTAAGCTCTCGGTTAGCACCGGTCCCTGTTATTCACTGTTTCAGAGTAGCTCCCAGCGGTTTCACAGAGGTTTTGGAGAGCCACCTTGGGGTTACCTGCGCTACTGCGACCTGTCTGGACTGACTCCAGAGGGCTGCACAGACAGACCTCTCCAACTTGCCACCCTTGCTATTCCCTAGCCTGCAGCCGTATTGTCCCCATACGAACGTGTTGAAAACCGGGGATGTCCTTTCCAGTTCTTCACTGGCAATTCTGCACATCTGCGACTATATATGCCATACTCTATTCCATAGTTTCGGTCTCTTTGAGCACCACAGTCTCCAAAATGCCTCTCAAACTGACTCACTTTAATGAGCTACTGTGTTTCTACTTCCAGTTGTTTCTAGTTAGTGCCCCAGTGACACTACAGGTGACAGCATTCGACCTGGCAGTAATCACTTAGTGAGTTTCCATTTTAAACTAGTGACAACATAGGCATGATGTCTGCCAGATACATCCAGCCTCTCTAAGAACATTTCTCTGATATCTACAGAGCTGTCTGTACTGGGGAGGAAACTCTTTGTTGTAAACTCCAATTCTTAAGCCTAATAAGATTTAAAATAAAAAAAAAATTTTTTTTTACACTACTAGCATGCAAAGGCATTCTCAACTTGGAAACTAAACCAGTGACCTGTGAGTCTGAATTTGCTTGAAAAGGGCATACATTCTTAGTTTGCTTTCTTTAAAAAAGATGTGAGAGGTCTCCAGAAAATTATCTCCTGGCCTGCATTCAGGCAAGGGCAATTGTCTCCCCTTGCTGGAATTAGTATAGTATACATAGCATGTACCATTCATTCTCAAAAGATAAAAAACCCTTCATAAACTGCCTCTTTTCCCCCCTCCCCCCCCTTTTTTTCCCCCTCTAAGTGTATAAATGAGGATGCGTGCAGAAGAATAGCTTGACTGGTAAGACACATCAAAAGGTATGTCTCTTAAAAGTATTCAATTTCTGAATTTCTGATGAAATAGGAGGAAAATCCAGAACTGACTCACAGCTTTGAAAGAGGCTGATATCAGCTATGACTTCGATGACTTTCTCATTACAGTAGAAGTGAAAGTTACTTAAAATAGAGCCAAATTAGTAAGCCAAAGTAATTCAGAGTGGAGAACAGTGCATATGTAATAGTAGAATATATATAGTTGCCTAGATAATAAAGTGATACATGGAACCATATTAACACATCAATCCTTCGATATGCAAGATTCCAGTTTCAGCTTAATGAAGCAGCACCCTGGAATTAGGGCTTCTTGACAGCACACTTTTCAGTTTTCCCCATTACTCCCAGGTCTCCTAGCACAGATGGTGCTGAAGGCCGTGAAGCATTCATTACTAGACACTTGATCCAGCTTATTTCAAACCACAGTATCAACAGCAGGCCTCTGACGCAGAAGAGGAGGTGTAGAATGGAGAGCTGTGCAAGCCCAAGGTCCCGTCCCTGGTTCGAAGCCATCAGCTCTGCAGATGTGATACCTTTGACACCTAATAAGCAAGCTGAACTTTAAGTGAAGGTCGGTCTCCACTGCTTGTTTTCTCGGTCTTTTCCTCCCATGCTATCAGTGCATTTAACTGGTGGGCACAGACCAACTCCGGAGCGCTCCAAATCACCCTGCAGGTCAAGGGGGAGATGGGGCACCGTGGTGAATATCCCACGCCCCCAGACGTGGGTGAGCGGGATGTGCCGTCGCTGCTGCTGGCAGCCCTGGTGCAAGGCCAGCGCCCCTCGCCCGCGCTCCCCCCAGCACGGCTCGGCTCGGCTCGGCTCGGCCCCGTCCCTGGAGCCCGCGGCGCAGCCTGCGCTGACCTCTCGTGGGCACCCGGCGGATCGCGGCTGGCCCCGGAGCGCTGCTGAGCCCCTCCTGNTGTGAGCCACCGTGTGCCCAGGTGGCCAAGAAGGCCAGTGGCATCTTGGCCTGAGCCAAGAATAGCGTGGCCAGCAGGACAAGGGAAGTGATCGTCCTCCTTAACTTGGCACTGCTGAGGCCAAGCCTGGTTCTGGGCCACTCATGTCTAGGATAAGGAGATGCTGGAGCTTGTCCAGCGAAGGTCAACAAGGCTCATGAGAGGACTAGAAAACATGTCTTATGAGGAGCAGTGAGGGAGTTGGGTTTGTTTGCTCATGAGACAAAGAGGCTCTGGGGGGACCCCATCACTCTCTGCATCTCCCTGAGAGGAGGCTGTGGTGAAGTGGGGTTTGGTCACTTCTACTGGGCCTGCAGTGGAAGGACCAGAGGAAATGGCCTTCAGCTGAGATGGGAGAATCAGATTAGATATTGGAAAAAAGTTATCACTGTTAGGGTGGTCAGGCATTGCAATAAATTGTCCTGGGAGGTGGTGCAGTTGCTGTCCCTGGAGGTATTTAGGAGGCATCTGGATCTGGTGCTGAGTTTAGAGTTACAGTGGTAGTGCTGGGTTGGTTGTTGTACTGGATGATCTTAGAAGCCACTACCAACCTTGATGATTGTATGGTTCTAAACCAGCCCCCTTACTATAAAAAGTGACAGACAGCATAAGGGGGAAATAAAAATACATTCAATCTCAACAAAGGCAAGGAACCTGGCAGAATTTAACAGATAAAAGTGCAAAGTACATGCCTATATAGCCGATAATTAACATAAGTTTTGTCATTTTGTAGAGAAAATAACAGTGTGTCTCCAGCTGAAGTGTAGCAGTCACAGACATTACCGCTTGGTCTAAGTGAGAGGAGCCACAAACCTTCCACATCAGAAAAGGCTTGCAAGCCATGGTAATAGACACCCCAGACATGGGCCTCCGACTGAGCTCTCCTGGCTTGTGCTGCACATCCAAGCTTTCCATCAGAAAGACTCTCTGTACCGAGATAGACCAGTCCTTTTGACTCCTTCCTGCTCAATGTCTTTCCAAATCCATCAGAGCTTCTCCCTCTCCCACTCCAGCCCTCTGTCCAGTTCTCTTCCCTTGCACACCTGTTGTAGCCACTCAGCAAACTTCTTTCTCCAGGTGTGGCATCTCACGAAATAAAAACCAACTCAAACCTTTCTACTGAACACAAGCTTTAGGAGGCTGTACAATTCCTCTGGTTAAATTCAAGCTGATTTCATGTTTCCAGTAGACCAACAGGTCACCTACCTAATCCTCATATAATTTCTTTCCATTGAACTTGAAAGAAATACTGCTGATCCCCATGCTTTGTAAACCAGGTAGCATCTTCTGCACATAAACTTTATTCTGTAACACTTTTGCCACAGAAGTGACACCAGCCAAGACCAAACAATCCACAATCTGTAGGCAACAAGGATGTTTAACTTACTGAGAAAGAAGTGAAGTAAGGTTTTTCATTGCTTATTCTTAAAAAAAAAAAAACACTAAAAAACAAAACAAAACCCAACTTGAAACAAAACAACAAAAAAACTCCCATTCAATCAAAACAAAGAAAAAACAAACCAAACCAAAACAAAACCACACAGAATCACAAGGTTGGAAGAGACATTCAAGATCATCAAGTCAAACCCTTGCCCCAAACATCTTAACTAAACCATAGCATCAAGTGCCATACCCAGTTTCTTTTATACTATATCCAGGGATGGTGATTCCACCACCTCCCCAGGCAGGCCATTTAATATTAGTCTCTCTTTCTGGAAAAAAAACTTCTTCCTAATAGCCAGCCTATATTTCCTCTGACACAGCTTGAGACTGTCCTCTCGTTCTGTCAGTAGCTGCCTGGAGAAAGAGACTAAACCAACCAACCAAACAAACAAAAAACCACCCCTGCATATCATAAGTCTTGGTTAATTTTAAAAAATCTGTGGTAATAGAAACAGCAGTCTTCTTAATTAAGTGTTCTACTGTTTAGTTTAAAAGAAAAATCAAGTATTTTCACAAATATAAGTGAAATGCTATAGAATGGAGAGCACTTAATTGTTTGCATAGGCCTGATTATTAAAGAATGTTGTGCTGATGAGCACAGAGTCCTCATTTCTGTCATCTTTTCAGGCTTTACACTAAAATGAGCAAAAAGCATTTCTTGCACTAATTTTGAGTGGTTTTGTACCTTAAAACACAGTGTTATTTTTCCCAGCTTTGCCTTTTTTCCCCAGGTTTGCTTTTATTGCAATACTTAAATGGAAATATTTTGTAAGTTCAAGCTTTCCTATATATATGTTTAGATTCCTATACAGCATTCATCTAGCCATGTGATCCATCAGTAGTGACATATAGAACCATAGAATCATTTAGGTTGGAGAAGCCCTTTAAGATCATCAAGTTGAACCATTTACCCAGCGCTGTTATGTTCATCACTAAACCATGTCCCTAAGTGCCAGATTCACACACCTTTTAAATACCCCTAGGGATGGTGATGCAACCACTTCCTTGGGCAGCCTAATCCAGTGCTTAACAGCCCTTCTGGTGAATAAATTTCTCCTAATATCCAATCTAAACCTCCTTTGGCACAACTTGAGGCTGTTTCTTCTTGTCCTATGGCTTGTTATCAGGGAAAGAGGCTGACTCCCACCTGCCTAGTCTCCTTTCAGGCAGTGCAGAGAGTGATAAGGTCTTCCTGACCCCCCTTTTCTCCAGGCTGAACTCCCCCAGCTCTCTCATCTGCTCTTCATAAGACCTGTCCTCCAGACCTTTTGCCAGCTCTGTTTCCATTCCCTGGACACCCTCCAGCAGTCATTCTTGCAGTAGCACTACATATTTGGGTTTCACAGTTTAAACAAGAGCACCTCCACTAGGGGTGACTAATGGAGTTTCAGACAGGAGATGTTTTTGTTTCCATGCTTATCTCCACTGTTGCACTCCTGAGAGACCCACTCTAGGGTGCATTAAAAATAAAAAAAGGCAAACACTCTGTCTACGGTGAGCTGCAAGTGTCTGGGACAGCTCCCTCCCCAGCCCTGTGCTAAAATCTGCATAATTCACATACTACTGGAGGTGCAAAGGGCAGTCCAAAGCAGTAAAGCAGTTTGTGGGGGATAGCTGATAACACATCAGGGAACCCTCTCCAAGAGCTCTCAGAAACACTAGGAGGCATGACAATTTTTAATTTTTTAATTTTTTTTTTTTTAATTAGGAACTGCTGAAAGCCACATTTTCTTGGCAATGCTTTCTTTCTATCAGATCAGAATTTTATCTGATTTTCAGATTTCAGAGGGCAGATTTTGTAGGATTCTCTCCTGGGATTTCTGTGTGTCTGCAAGTCCAGCAACTGAAACCTTATTGTGCATTCACAGCAGCTCTGACTGGCTGCTGTGCGACTGGTAGTCCTAGACACATTCACAGCCCATATGCACTACGGCTGCGTAACACCCATCCTATGTTTTCTGGCCAAATTGGACAGATTGTGCACGCATGTTCAATTGAAGCCTGTACGCCAGGAAGTCTGCAGTGTCAGATTTACTATTCTTGAGCACACACCTTGTCCAGGAATGCCTGGAAATCTTACTTAATAGGATGGCTTCAGATGGAAGGTTAGAAAATTACATAAATGAAACAAAAATTATATTTGTTACTAATTCAAGTGAGAAGAAAGGGGGAAATAAAATTTTTAAAAAAATCCAGATGCTTCTCTCCATTCACTCAGTATGTCTTCCAGATGCTGCAAATAATAATCTCAAGTAAGGCTCAGTAACAAATAAAAATTGGAGTTTCTTATAATGTAGCTGTTTTTCAACCCGATTTACCTCAGTTCCTTAATTGTTTTCTGCCACATCTGCTAATGCCTGCATATAGGCCTCTCTTCTCCAGCAGAAAAAAATCTGCTGAAAAACAGCCTTGTTTTGCAATCTCTTCTGTCCAACTAGATGGCATTAAAGAGATATTTGAATGATGATGTTGGTCTTCTTAGTGAATAGCTCCATACAATGCCAAAGTGAGTTTTTTAACAGCTGAAGATAACTTGATCAGCAAATTTTTTGGTTGTGTACTGATATTTTGTAGATATGCCCAGAACAGTTAAAAATCAAGTGCTTAGGAAGATCACTGAAGAGCTGTCTGTTTGTTGAAAGGAAAAAAGAGCAAAATCTTCCCTTAACTCAGGTGCTGCCAGAATTAATAATTGCACTGAGTAATTCTGGAGCACAAAGAAATGTAATTCACAAAGAAGGCAAATCTTTAGAATAGTTTAGAATGGTTTGATTTGGAAGGGACTTTTGAGACCATCTAACTCTATCCCCCCTGCCATGGCCAGGGACACCTTCCGTTAGAGTAATTTGTTGAAAGCTCCATCCAACCTGTGCTTGAATTGGACAACCTGTTCCAACGCTTCACCATCCTCACAGTAAATAGTTTCTTCCATATATCTAACATAAATTTCTCCTCTTTCAGTCTGAACCCATTACTCTCTGTCCTACCAGTTCAGCTCCTGACAAAGGATCCCTTCTCCAGTATTCCCCTTCATATACTGGGAGGTTCCTATGGGGTCTCCATACAACCTTCTTTCACCATGATGAACAGCCCAAATTTCCTCATCCTGCATTTGCAGGAANCCTTTAGCAAATGGCTTTATTTCTGCAAACTGTGATTCTTAGGAAATTTTTTTATTGAAGGTAAGTAGTTACCCCTACTGGAAATGGATTGAAGGAACTTATGAATTTTGCTACCAAAAACTTGTAGAGGCACAGTTTGACATTTGGAAACTAGGGCCAGAATAAATGTATCTCCTTTAGCCTCATGTAATTAGGCTGAAACACAAGAACATGGCAAACACTCTTTCAAATGGGGTTTTACATAATAAGATTGTTTTTCTGGCTTTACAGTCTATTTACCACAGGTAGAAATTAATTGCACTTGATTTCACCCTGAGCAGCCTCATGAAAAAGCATTACAGGATGGACAGTTATGTTGGTCTTATTGCCTTGTTAGAGGATACATTGGGTCAAGGTAACCTTTACTGGCCAAATACATTTTAAAGGCCTTGGCAGCGACCCATCTCCTTCAGTCCACTCACCTAGGACTGTATTTTTAAAAAGTGAAGTCTGAGCAGGACTCTCTCAAGTGCAACACATATAGAGGTTTGGTGAGAAGTGGAGCTCCCTAATTGTAATAACTGAAGAGAGAGGGTGTCAGGCATGGCCTGTGGCAGTGGCATGCAGTTTCAGCCAAAGATATGCCCAGAGAGAACTTCTGACAGCCCTGGGAATGGAAACTGGGATCTAGGACAACAAGTTAGCAAAATTTTTTCTGCCCAGCTGAATAAACAGGGGCAGAAGCAACAGCTCTGCCCCTGGTCCCAGGTTTTCCCAGGCTGAACAGCTGTATTTGGTGCTCAGCCCAGTTTTAAAGATGCAGACTGTGCACTCTGGACTCTTAGGGCTTAGTTACAGGAGGCAGATTTTGCTGAGCTGTAGAAAAGCAGCACTGAAACTCTAAGATTGCTCTAGACACTCAAATTGGCAATAATTCAGTTTGGGGTATATGCCTAGTGGAAGCTGAGGCACACACATGGGGTTGTGCTGGAGGAATAAGATCTTTGCCCTTCACCAAGCCCTACCCTTCAGATTCTTTCTGTAGTTGTGTACCCAAAGCCATGCACAGCATCTTTGACTGGAAAGGCTCCCTCAAAATCATAGAAAAACTTATTGAATAATCACCCATTCCTCATAGCTCTTCATTTGATAATTTATTTTAGGGCACAATGTTCCATTTCCCAGTATGATGCTCTGTTTCTGTAATTTTCTAATATAATTATCTAATATAAATAAAATGAGGTCATTAGCAAACTCCTTTGACTTGTGCCTCCAAACATTCTGAGAAAAATATAAGGATGCCAAAGTAATGTGACTTATCTTGCACAGTGACTTCATCCTCCATATTCAGGAGTGAGAAATCAGTAAAATTACCAGAAGATGCACACTGTCTTCTTGTTTAGTATTCTTCAGTAGTCTGCTGAATAGACGAATGCTTAAAATAAGAGAAAAAGATCTACCTGTCACTGCAACAAACACTAGAAAAGAAAAAAAAAACAAACAAAAAAAAGTTATCTTTTCAGGTGGCATTCTCATACCAGTAAATTAAAACAAAATAGTTTAAATATCTGTTTCAATATTTGTTATAGCATGCAAGAGCTTAAAATGTTGGTATTCTCTGTATTCTGAAAAAGACTTGTATGAAACGGACCTCTAGTGGTTAAAATGGGTATGTCTTCAAACTCTCAGCACCCCACGAGGTGCCTCCCAACTTTCTGGGCAAAACCCCTATTTGGGATTCTGAATGTATATTCCAAAATCTAAGAATGACATCTCTCTTTTAGAAATATAGTTTCCGTTAGCTCCAGTTTGTTTGGATACAACAGGAGGAAGATGTGCACCTCACCCGTTTTTCAACTTAACTCTACTTCTATTCAGTATTTAAGATACACACAACTGGAGAAGTCGCCCACTCCTAGCTGATTCAGAAAGTCAGGACACATTGGCAATCACATTTATACAACAATAATGAGTCTAGATTTGTTACAGAGATCTTTTCCATTGTACAGCACTGTGCAAAGAGCAGTTGTCATCTAGAGCACAGGAGCAGCTGTAAAACAATAAGACAATTACTGAAGAAAACTCTAGAAGTAATACCTATGCCTTGGTGTTTGCTAGCAAGGATTAAAGAGAGTGGTGGCCACACAACCTCATACTGTGGTTTGAAATGGGGAATATGCTGTAGGAATTTAGTCATCTCTGTTTTTTCAGAGGAAGACTAGTTTAGTAATCTGGACATCAGCACATCTAACTCTGTTTAAAATTATATGTAATTTGGACAAAACGGTAAATCTCTCTGTGCCTGGCCTATTTCCACATGTGCAATACAGGATTGGCAGACTGCAGAAACCCTGCATGTTTTCTGCAATTTTAAATCTCACCATTCGGGATTCATGCTGGTGGAGAGAAGCTTTTTATATTTTGATTAAAGGCTTTTTGACCCTCACAGCTTAAGGGAAAAGCTGGAAATGAATTGAATATATCGACTGACAGTGAAATTTAAAAATAACTAACTAAATAAATAAATCATCTTTAAACCAAACTTCTTGTGTGTGCGTGTGTGTGTGTGTGTGTGTGTGTGCCTTGGTATTTGGTAAAACGGGGCACATAAGTGTCATTGCCAACTGGCAGTTTTCAGCCTTGTGAAGCAGAATATCGTCACTGACTGAGAAAGACCACCCCCAAAAAAAGAAGTGCTTTAGCCCTAAACTGCCAGGCAACTCACTGGAAAAGCTGAGGACGACTCTAAGAAAAGGACAGGCTCCACGAGCAGGTAGAGCACCTCTGCAGTGTCCCACTAGGTGTCACGGCAGCGTTTCCCTCCCGTTCATGCGCCCATGGCACACGGCATGCACACACCTTCGTTTTTACCAGGGCTGCTTCCCCACGCTTGTGGCGGGGGGCAGACAGGGAGAAGGGACAGTCCTGCCCCGGCGCTGTCCTCTGCCCAGGGAGGTCTGCTGCACGGGCTTCACCAGCTTTGCTCACAAGGTGTCACCGGCGGGCTGCACTGGCACACTGGATTTGCTGAATGCAGCAAGCTCCGCCTCAAGTGACTCTTACAAAGCTGTGAAAAGACTTCCCTTAGCGCTGGGTTTTGTTTTACAGCCATGGATTGCCAGGTCATCCGTGTCTCATGGCGAAACCAGACTGAACATGTGCTTACTGGTCACTGCTACGCTAGGCACACCTAAAAAGTTTCCACTGGAATAACTTTTCAGAATTAATTACATAGCTTTCTCTTTTACTTTTATTATATTATCATCTGCATAAAAAAGTGGTCAAAATAGGACAGATTTTGCCTACCTGTGCCTAAACAATAACTTCACAGAACCAGTAGGAAATAAAGTGTCTTGGCTTTAAAAGACAAAGGTGTCTGCTATGGAAGGCAGGAACTCCCTTGGAATGGAAAATTAAAACCCCCTCCCTCCTAATTATAATTTTGAAATTAAGAGGCTCCCAGGCAAAGATACGAGGATAGGAATAACAGTTCTTTACTAGCAAGAAAAGAAAACTAACAAACTACAACTTAATAGGAATATTAAAATAAAATACTGTAGTACACAACATAAACCAACAAAGTTAGGATATGACCTGACACCCTGTCAGTCAGGATGTTGGTAGTAGTCCCATTAACTGGTGGCTGCAGCCCTCCTGCAGTGACAGATGTGATTCTGTTGGAGCAGTGATCCTCTAGAAGGGGGCAGTCCTCCTGCAAAGGTCCAGGGGTAGTGTATGAAGGGCCTGCTCTTCCTCCGAGGCTGCAGCTGAAAGAGAGGTGCCATTGATGCTCTGAATCCCAGTTTTTATCCAGTTGGAAATGCCTGGCTCCTCCCCCTGGGTGGAGCGTTCCCCAATGGGATGATGTCATTTTATCAGTCACTCTTTGGCCCATTAAACAGAATGATCTCTTCCTGGAGGAGGGTGGGGGGTGGAAGAGATGAGAACACTGCCCCTCCAGGGCGCAACAGATGGTGACAGAATGCACACCCTGGTCACATCCTGCATTGCAACCTGGTTCCCCATTTCACCTATAAAACCCTTGGCTTTCAGAGAGTAAAGCCTGTGCTGAAGATTCCTCCAGCAGGCACCTACAGAAAGTATTACCATTGAAAGCTGAAAGCCAGGACTTTGGGAGTATGAAAGTGACCATGACTGGGAATGAAAGAACAGACAACCGCTATGGAAACAAAAAAAGTCATCCAACCATGTCAGTATGACTGATGCAGCATCCTACTGTCAAAATATACAATCAAATATAGTTAGTATTCCAGTTCCTGAAGCCTTCCATATATTGTGATGAGGTGTATTAAGGTAATTGTTACTCTTCAGGATACTGCTCCTTCAACTACTTTCGTGCCTGGGTTAGGTTATACTCAAAAGTGACTTGAAAGCACTGTTGCAACAGGACTGTTTGCAAATGCATCGGCCTAAGTGTGGATTAAATTCTTGCTGAGTCAGGACCTAAGGGTTTGCTACATCACACAGATTTGGAGAGTCTTTAGCACTGTTCTGACAATTTTCTGACACATCCATAACAGACAGAAAGAGGTTAATAGCATCCCATCTGCAGTCAGACAGTCTCAGATCCCTGCAATTAGATGTTATCATTGCATTTGTGCTTGTAAAATGTCTGACGGATCCTATGATTTCACTAATTTGCAAACCCACAAGTCTGGTTAAAATTATACTAGAGTAAAAGCTGAATAAATATTTGCAATTTTACACAACAGTTAGATGATTATAATGAAGATAATAATAATAATAGTAATAATTAATAAAGCTGAAGGTTTTACATATTGCTCTTTTTCCCAGCATCTAATCCCAGGAAAGGAACATCTGCAACACTTGAAGGCAGAAAAAACAAGTTTCATTCTTGTGCACCCTCCCCCCTAATGCAAGACACGTGCTCCCTTGGGTCGCCCACTCTTCCTTCCGCCTCTGCTCGCACCAATTCTCCGGGCACGCACAGAGGAACCAGCCTCTTCCAGGGGTCATTACACTCTCACTGCAGTCTCTCCACTCCCCAGAGAAACGCTCTAATACCTTTCCCCCTAATTTCCGTGGTAAATTCATCAGCTGCATGTCCCTACTCATGCCTGCACAGCTGGCTGACACACTGTTAATGCACCATTTGTGAAGCACAGACCTTGCATCAGCATTCAGGAAATTGAGAATGAAGTTTGTAGCTTGACCAAAAGAAAAAAAAAAAAAAGGGGGAGGTGGGGGTGGAAATCACACTTGAAGTGAATAATGTAAAGACTTCTGTTTTCTCATTCAGGGCTTTCAAGCAGAAAAACTGAAACAAAATAATTTAGGCTCTCTTTTTGCAAATTCGAGGCCACCCTTTGACAGCATGTAATTCATGAGAGTACATGGTCTGGGTCCTGTTATATATTTTAAGGTACTGTATGCCCCAGAGTATATACACAGCCCTGCTGGCTGCATGCTGGTTCTATGAAAGATCTCAGGCATATGGCTTAAGACCAAAAAATAATACCATTAATGCACTAATATCCTTCAATATGCCACACTATTGTTTCACAAAGAAATCTTCAGAAAGCTGTGAAAAATCTACATTGATTCTTCAGATCAAGTTTGTTGCCACACCAAAAAACGGTACTGCTTTTATACTCCATTTCTAGTGCTAAAGGAAGAAACCCTCTCAATTACTTGGGTGCTTTTCAAGAATATTTGTGTATTTTCAAGAATATTTTTCAAGAATATGTGAGCTCAAAATGCCCATTGCATTTCCAAGCTGCAAGAAGGAGAGTTAATCTGAATTCATTCCTCTTGCCACAGTCCCAGTCACTGCTGGCCACAAGAAGAATGCTGGGGGACAAGGCCAGGGCTGGCTGTGCCCTACCCTATGTCCCTGTGACACCTGGGCCCCACAGGCCCCACGCTGCAGGTACTGCAGAGTCCACTGCTGGCTAACAAAGAGTGAGAGACAATTCCTCGTCACCCGTCTAACATGAGGTCTGCTGCTGTATTGCACAAAATGGACACTGCACGCACATAGACTGACTTTGTCTAGGGGCAGAGGCAGGGGAAGAATTAGATGGGAATGTGTGAGAAACTGAGTTTATTTTAGGTGACCTGAGCCTGGAAGTCAAGTCCCTTGTGTTAGTTAACAAGGCACACACTGCTCCACATTCTCTCAGACATAACAGCCTTCACAGAACATTAGAACTCATCTTCTTGTAATGAATTCAGATAATTCTGTTTAACTGGAATTGCAGACAGCCCAAGGACATGTACTAAATAATTTGCAAGAGTCTGATTTAACCATTTTTTAGCTGTTTGGACCAGTTCAAAGAAAGAAAGATAGCTTATGAGGAAGACATGTAACCAGACCACCTAGAACCCAAACTCAGCATTTATCCCTTAAAAGGAGGTGTTCATCTTTTTATGCAATAGCAAAAGGCAAATAAAAAGTAAGCCACTTGCAGCCTCAGTTGTATTTTGTCCAAGGCATAACAGGAAGAGCTGTTCAGCTTTGGGTTTAAATTTGCTGTAGGTCTTGAATCTACAGCAAGAATAGTGTCATGGGAATAAACAAATTACTATCTTAACCCAATTTAAAACAGTTTTGGTTGATTTATGCCATCTATAGAGTAGTATTTAACACATAGTAGCAGCTATCTATTTCTAAAAATTCATGACACACACTTTTATATATGGAGCAGTGGGAGGCAGAACTCAACTACACTAGTGTTCTGCTTTACGAGTGAGATCCAACAGACTTGTACATCTAAGTATATTGCCTTCAATCTCTGAGGAACATATTTGGTATCCCAAGCAGAGTGTGGCACGGGGAGCCTAAGTTCAGTTAGGCATATTCATAGAGTTCTCCCATTCTTTTAGAAATCACAGCACTCCATAATGATCAGGCTTGCTGGTGGCCTATATTCTTTATTTCAAGACCTGCCAGCTGGTGGCTTCAAAATATACATTTCAGTGGCAGATAAACAGCCTAGCTCAACATATTTAGCTAACCTGTTTATACCACTTCTTAGTGTTGCATCAAGGAGCCAAGTCAGTCCCACACTTGACTTGTGACAATTTCAGGGTTTTCCTGCAGAGAAACACTGTGTTGAAGGGTGCCATGTGTACAGCAGATTCTTTCAGGTTCAGCTGCAAATGGACAACAGTTTCCCATGTATGGTTTTCTTTGCACTCCATGGTTCCCCAGCTCTTAATTCACTCAGTAGGGGGCTGCAGCCATTTGTATATTACCAATTACTATTGGTTTATAATCAGCTTGTGATGGAGGCTAGGACTCTTCACTGTGTCGACTGCATCCTGTACCAGCCACCCCATTCCCTCCTGTGATGGATGTCAGGTTCAGAAGCATTTACTGCCCCACTCATTCCATTTACTCTTTTAAAAGATTGGCTTTTTTCCAACCCTTTTCAATGTCTTCACTGTTCCATTTTTTATTTTTCATTGTGTCGACACTAATGGTTCAGAAAGCTCTTTGGCCAGTTCCTGGAAGTTATCCAATCCTGCAGACATTTAAATGTTTAAGCTTAATATCTGCCATTTAATATCCTCCCTAGTCACTCACTAATGGAACAGAAGGTAATCATCACCGTATCCTCATACCTTTCACATATCCATCAAAGACTAAACTGTCTGTTCCACAGAGAAGACATTTCAAATCCCTTGCCTCTGTTTGTGACCCTCCCATCACAGCCAGGTGCCTGAGGCAGCATGAAAGCAGGGCTGGGGCTGGGGCCATGCCAAACTGACACCTTGAAGTCCTGTAGGAGGGGAGCCATCCAGCTCCAAACCAACTTATTTCATGGTTTCTTGTACTATTTTCCGCAACCCCTATCTTGCTCCAGGCTTTCCTTGTTTTCCAAGTAGAGATGCATGCATCCCTTTATGCAGCTGCACGGAAAGAAGCCCCACCTTTGCTGTTACCACCAGCAAAGGGAGCAAACCAATGCCATCACAGACTTCCACCCTTGTCTGGGATTTGCCCTATTTCCTTGCCATCTGGCCCAGTAGCCCACTTGTCCAGGATCCAGGAAGAATTGCAGTAAGCACTGGGTTGGAAGGGTAATATGGATGGACCCAGCCCCAGAGAGAAGTGGCAGGTCCCAGCTAGGTCTGACTGAGCAGTGTCATTGACACAGTCCTCCACAGACAAGAGGAACTGCCCCAAGGAACTCATCTAAACTCACCTTGCTGCAGGTACCTCATGTCTGAGAACAGCAAAGTACAACACCAGGACACTGCCAGAAAGGGGAAGGTCAGAATCACACGGTACACAGGGGAATGGTCTCCATAAACAGTCTGAAGGCATATTCAATACTTCCTCCTTCTTTCTTTCATGTCTTACAAGGTTTCTGCTTCTCCTAAATGCTCAGTGCCCCAAACCAACCTTTCTATAAAACATGAACTTGGATTAGACCTGGATTAAATAGCTATGCCCTCAAATACATCTTGGCTTCTGTCACCAAGATGTAGACACATTTTGAAAAACAGTGTCATAAATAAGATTTCTGCTTGAAAGTAATTTTCTAAAGCTACAAATATTCTGATTCTCCAAAACTGCAAAGAAATATGATTGCTTTCAGACAATGAGAAACAATTATCTCTAACTTTGGATAGTCTTTTTCATCACTGCATCTAAAAGGCCTTTTAAAAATGAGATTATTATTATTATTATTATTATCATCATCATAATTATCATCACCATTATTCCTGTGTTACAAATGGATGAACTACCCTACAGAAGGCCAGGAGGGTATTGGTCACACATTTGGCCACTGATGGAGGTAGACAGTCATTTGATTTGCATTCAGATCTTGTGGACAGTAATCTGCCTACAGAAGTAGGTTATTTTCAGAAACTTGTGCCTGTGTGACAGGTCACAACCACACGAATGGGTAACCAACAGACAGTGAAAATTACTGCTTTATTTTTAAATGCAGTCTATTTCTGTCCTTCTTTTTCTGCAGAGGTCTATGAGATCTGTGTTTCTGAATTCAGACAGTCCAATAGAGAGGATTCAAGCAACTGTCAAAGAGCCCTGTAGGGATCTATGGATTTTCCAATAGTGCCTGACTATCCCTTAAATTCAGCTTCCTTGTGAAAGAGAGATAAGCTTTTACTGTTAGTTACATTAATTTCAGGCCTGCTGACATGCATTTTCAGTGCTGTAGCAGGCTGGTTCTGTTAAGAGAATGACAGAAGATTTCTAAAACACAGTATGAAGCTCTGGCGGTGGTGAAATGCATTCATTTCCACAGAGCAGCTTGAAGATTGCACATTGTGCTTAGGGCAGAAGAGCTGGTTACGAAGGGGTGCTTGTTGCTGACACTCCTGATGGTGGGACCATTGCTCTGTGCTTTTTCTCACAAAGCAGATAGAGTACTCCAGCTCTGCTTGCTACATATCTCTGCAGTCCCTAAGAATGGTAATAGTGAATATAATTAACCCTCCAGGTGTGCAACTGTTAGTGAGTTGAGCAGAAATAGGTCTCCTCATTCCAAAAACATGGATTAAAGAAACCTTTCCATTCTATACAGAGGCCAGACTTTGCTAGAAAACACCCGAAATTAGGTAATGAGAAATAAAATTTCCTCTAAACCAGAGACATTTAAGCAGGATACAGAACTACAAACACTTTACACAATGAGTACATTGCTTTGAGGGCATATTCTCCATTTGCTGTAAAATGAAAATCATGTTCTTGGTATCAGTTCATGCTTCAGTGATGTAACTATAAGCAAACTTAGTCGACTATTAAGAATCTCACATCATAATTTATAAACACATGTTTTGGTTGAAAACATCTGAATGGGCCTTATTCTTTTCCCTGCGGCATGGATGCACTCTAGGAGAGCTGAACTGCCCGTAATACACCTAATCTATTTGCTTTGTGGTTACCTAATCTTATGAAAACTAGAAAACTGGCACCTACATGAAACATGAGAGTTTTCCCAAATGCATTTCAATTCAGGATTGTTTACCCAATGACTGAAACTGTAGAAATCATTAATTTTTTTATTTAATAATTCACATAGCAAATAAAATAATTCTGTGAAAACTGTGAGCTTGCAAAGGCAAGGCTGTGGGCTAGATGCAGCAAGGACATGCAGAACTGAAGTGCTTCAATGATTTTTAAATACTCGACCCTTGAAAAAAGATCAATAGTTTTATGTTATGTCCCGAGGCTGCTGAAGCAGTGTACTGGAAGTCCTCGGTGGCTCAGACTAGCAATGCAAAACACCCGTTTCACAGAGGCACAAAAGCAAGCACTGAGCACTGAATACGTGAGAAATGTCACCCCACTTCAGAGGTTAAATCTGGGTCAGGGCTGCCAGAATCCACCATCCTCAATCCTATCCTGAAAAACAGTTCAACTCAGTGCCTCTTGGTGCAATATTGAGACTAGTTACAGTACAGAAAGAATCGCAAGGCCTAGGCTCAGTAATAAAATCTGGGAGACCTGAGTTGATACAAGAGACATTAACCATGAGGCCAGGATATGGAGCTGCCTGATTTCCTTACAGGTAGGCCTGCGTTATGTCCCCTCCTGAATTCCCTCCTTCTCATTCCTGTTCTGGATTAGATATTAATGTCAAAGGACTTTAAGTAAAGAAAAATCACTTTTTTATCCCAGTCAAGTCAATTCTTTGCAAGAGCCAAATCTCGGGCAAAGTGCTGGAGAAAACCACTCCCTGTAGAGTAACTACAGACCTGTGGCTGATCTGGGCATGCTTATGGGAGGAGCTGCAACCTGCTCCTGGCTCTGAAGCTGAAGACTGTTCTTCAGGTGTATGCAGCTGCTGCTGTGCAGACACAAGGAATGCCTTAGAGAGACAGGTAGCCCTGTGTGCTGACACATCCCTTGAAGAACCCAGGATGGCAGCTGAAGGCAGAACTGTAATCAGAGGAACCGATTTCAGTAAGAAATGCTCAGCAGAGCATTCAGTAATCACAAATAATACAGAATTAGCAATGTATGTTTGCTTCAGAGCATGTAAAAGACATGATCTGGAGGCAAGAAAGAGAGGAGAAATCAGATTTCACTAACAGACCCCGTGTTTTACAAAGCAGCAAACAGCCCAGTCATGGGACTCACTGTATTTAATGGGTAAAATAAGAGAGACCTGTTTAGCGAGACTTTTTACAGCACTCTCCAATAATTATGCTGTGCTCCTGGCAGCCAGAAAGATGTGCTTTAACACGTACTTTGGCCTCTCTCACATGGCATATTGCTGCACATTTGTCTTGACAAGCTCTTTTGCTTTACTGTGTTGTAGCCAAACCGATGTGTGGTGCAAGCAGGTTCAATCCCAGATCAGCTATTGCAGCAAGGGATTTGGCATTCAACACTTGTAATTGTTCTTTTCTCAGGCCTGCTCTTGCACAGCCTTGAGCACTGACTTCTCAGGTTTTAATGCAAGCTGAAAATTCTCAGCCTTTTTAAGGACTGAACTTAAAATAATTAAGACAATCTTGAAACCACCAACACAAGTGGATGAGTAGATTTCCTGCTCCTGATTTCAGGCTTGGGTATGAACTTTTTTGCTGATCAGATTATTGACTATGTTAGTAAGACTTTCCACGGTACTGGGTATACAATCTGCTATGTTCTTGGAAGACATAATTTGAGGTTGTCACAGCTGCTATAAATCTTTGCATTTTAGACATAAATGAAATAAGTAGATAGTATTTCTTTTCTTACAGGTAGTGCTTTAGAAAAGATTTAATTATAGGAAAGAGGTCCTGTAATAAAGCAATTCTGAGTGCAATCCACTTTTTGCTGTGGTTTTTTTTTTTTTTCATTCTCTAGTCTAAAATGTTTGAAACATGTGGACATACTTACAGAATAAAATGTACCTATAAAAGAGTAGTCATGTCAAGCTTTGTTTCCTAACGCATTTGCTTAGTTCATTTTGGCTGCATGGAAGTGGTGGTATAATAATGTACCTGTGACAGAAACGAATATGCTTTGGCACATTTTGAGGGAAACAAGCTCAGCTTGTCAGCTTCTCTGAGAGGACATCATCTAACACCAAGCCAGGAAAAAAAAGAAGTCTACTGATAAGTGCTTAGAAAGAAAATTTAATGGGGTGTAACAGAAATATTAAACATATAATATTTTGTACTATGTAACATGATTTTCATGCAATAGTTTGGTGGTAACAACATAACTGAGCAAATAGCTGGCCAATACCTTTCTCTCTACTTGTCTGACAGTCTGCTGTTCCTGGGAGTAAACAGTACATCAAGCAAGCCATAGCTGATGCCAACAGGACACTACTACAGGTATCAAGAGTAACAGAGGATGGGAAAAAGTCACTGGGGTTCTTTTTTTATCCACATGAGGAATCTGGATAAATTAAAGTGAGATTTGCTGCAGGTTAATATGCATACAAATATGAAAAAATAAATCAAACCCATTCCCCCACCACCCCTCCCCCAAAAATTAACCCAAAAAACCAACCAGTCCACCCCTAACTTCCAAACAGACAGGAAAGAGGATCACTTTGCATTAGTCTCATGGTACTAGCAGCTTGGAAGGCTGCCATACAAGAAGCAGTGGGGAATTTCTGGGGAGTGTATAACTGGCATAATACTCTGTGCTACCCGACTCTCTGGACTTTCTTCTGCTAGGGGGCACATTAGAATAGGGGAGGAGATTAGAAGAGGTATTTCCAGATTCCCAGCTGCATTTCATTATAGGCAATTGCTTTCTGTGAGAATTGGGTATTTCAAAGAACTGAAAGGAAGTGCCGGAGTGCAATTATTTCACAGCATCCCCGGGTTACTCCGAAACCAGAGAGCCCTTTACAAACTGGAACCCACCGTGCTGGGAAGAGCACCAGGTGGTAAGGACTGGCTTCCCTACAGTTACTGACAGTGCACTGACATGGCTCAGTTAGAGCTCAGCCTGATGCAGTGGCTCACTTACCTCATTACTCACGCACTTAAATGTCAAGAGCACAAGTGCGGCAGAAAGAGCAGGGCATTGCTCTACCCTGCAGATGAAAGGCCATAAAAAAAGTAATAGCTGAGCACATCCAGACACTGGAGGCCCCAGTGAGGGGACAGGAAATGCTGGTGAAAGAACTAAGACCTGGAAAGCAGTGCAGGATGGAAGACTGCCCGTGTGCAGGTGCCTGCATCCCAGGCCTGGAGGCGGGCTGCCCTCCCCGGGCTCCCCCCGCCAGGCTGGCTGGGGGCTGCTGACTCTGACCACCCAGCCCCAGCTTGCTGCAGCTGCAGCGCTGCCCGGAGCCTCACCGCCCTGCACCCTGCAAAAGCAGGAACACCACAGCAGCCTGCTAGCCACAGAAAGCCCCACTGCCATGGACTGTGAGTCAGCACAGCGCTGGGGGAAGGACCTGCTGCCCCACCGCCCCCTTTCTGCCCATCTGCAGCAGGAACCAGACCCAGACAGTGGAAACAACCACTGCACCAGCTTTAGCACAGGAAGTCCCACTTCTGCAAGGCCTCCAGGACAGAAAGAGCTGGGAAAACTGCAGTGTAAAAGATGTCTGAAGGTTGTGTGAGCCCCGCACTCTTGGCACACTCTCCTCACAGGGAGAAGAGCAGGTTTTCTGTGACGGTTAACCAAGCTATAGATACCAGATATGTCTTTCAAAGTCATCATGATATTCCATTACTTAAATCTGTATATATTAACATGCGGGACAACGATTGCATGTGAACAAAATCACACCCTTTCCCTGGCAGCTAAATACCCAAATACATACTGTGCTCATACATAAACATATGTGTCACTGCATGCCTAATGAATATGTCAAAAACCGGTTGGAATGTACGAGATTTCCAGGCGCTTTTTCTCCTTTATAAGCTTTTAATGAACAATAATTCAGCACTGAAATCAAGGAAAAGCTCACTTTTTTATTTGTCAGTTACAAAATGAGGACAGAGGCTACAGACAGCATGTAGATTCCTAGCTCTGAATTCCACTCTTACCAACACAGATAATCATAGGAGGAACAGCACAAGGTTATACTTGCTCCTGCAACAGTCTCCTCTGGGATGCTGGATCATAGACAAGTGTATATTCCTTTTAGGAAGCAAACCATTCATGACAGAGCATGTGTGTGGGTGAAGATGATAGATATTCTATCACTTTAATTAGCCTCTTCAAGAAAGGCAGATCTGCATCAGGCCCAGCTAAAGCTGAGAGACTATTTTATCCTGACAGACGACCCTTTGGCTGGGCCAGACATCTTTGAAGTCACAAGAAGGACTGGGGACTGACTGGGACTCCTGGTACAGACTCTTTGATGCTGGTGGCTCTGTTACATGATAAGCCCATGCATGATTTGTGTCTCCAAAAGTTTTCAACACTTTCTGTACCTCCTGACAAGAAGGCACAGTAGGTGGTCTACCCCTCACCTTCTCCTTTTCCTTCAATGGCTTTCCCTGGATATCTCAGGAGTGAGGATGCATCTTGGCACTGTCCCTCTGAGAACCAGGAAGAACTATCTTTCAAGAACCTAAATTCACCTTTGGGGTGGCAGCATCTACCACCCTCCTGGATGCCTTCTGGGAAGTGATCTAGCTGGTAGATCAGCACCACTGGTGCTTTGGAAACTATTTTTATACTCCTAATCGTCATACTTCTTCTACCTTCACAGACTGTCCTCTGCCATAAGCAATGTTTTCAGCTGGTGTTTCTGTCCTCTACAGGTCCTTCTCAGGGGACCTCAGAGTATTGACAGCTGGAGCTGAGCTGAAGCCCTGCCCTGAAAAGAGGACAGCAGCAGGAAGGGAGAAAGAGTGCATGGATGCAGTGGGCAATGGTTCCAGGAAGGAAGGGTCAGAGGCAATGAGATCTGTGAAGGAGTGGGCAGCTCCAAAAAAGCTGCTCTCTGAAGTGGGCAGCTACCAAAAAAAGTGCTCATGTCCTTCCCATCAATGCCCTGAACCTGCTCTGGGTCCTCTGACCCACTCCTCTGGGTTCTCTGTGCATGCTCCTCGCCTCTGACTCTGGTCCTTCATCTTCAGCAGAATGGGTCCCACATGGCAAACACAGCTGTCAAGTGATTTTTTTTGGAGGCCATGGCCCCTTTTACAGTGATTATGCAGTGCTGCAGCTAAGAAGGCTGAACTTTTCACCCTTTTGATAGCTCATTTTTACAAATCATAGCACCATCACACTTTTGTATATTGCACAGCCAGGGTCCTGACCAAGGGGCTAGCTTGCAGCACAAGGGAAAATAAAAGGAGAAATCAATATTCTAGAGGTTAAAACAGTCCTCAAAGGCCAGACACTCAGCAGCTATAAACCAGTGCAGCAGGATTCACTACAGAAAAGCTTATATTCATTTAGTATCTGGCCTGAAAAGAATTCAAATAATAGAACTACAGCAACAAGATGGACAAGAATGATTAGATCATCTCCTCCATCCCTCAGGGCTCGGACATCAGGCTACACTGACTGCTTTGTGCTGTGGTCAGTAAGGCTGTAGCTGGTTCAGTCTCCACTAAGGCTTTTCACTTCTGTTTTCTTAGTGCTTCTTCTCTGACAAATGTATTTTGAGTGAATAATTTATGCTTGGGATATTTAAAGAACAGAAACCTAAATCCTCTATTTACTGAATTGAAGCAGTGCTGGCCTAGAAGGAAACAGCTGCAATGCCTCATTTCCCACTCCCTCTTCTCTGCTGACCCGCTCAGGACCTTCAACCCAGCCCAGGAAAAGCATCCTCTGCAGAGGAAGCAGTTAATAGAGGAGCAGCCAGAATAATTAATAAATGACCACGCTAAAAATCCAGGTGTGCTACAACAGGTTTTGGTTCCTTGCATGCTCTATAGCAAAGGTGAAAGACATGCCATATCCACAAGAAAAAAAAAATCAGAACTGTTCCTGGTAATTTCATATTACCAATTCCTGCAGCTCCAGCCTTCTCTCTCTTTTGAGCACAGAATCCAAATTATGCTGTCTGATGCCATCTGGTGAATCCACAGGGGATGAGTAAACAATACCAAACTGATTTCCCTATACCAAGGGAACTTGGCTTGCATTCACATTCCCTTGGAGATAAATCATTATTATTCTGATTGCTAAGGCAGATTCCACTAAGAGCAGAAGGAAAGGAAGAGAAGTGATAGAGAGACCTCCTTTTGCAGCAAGAATGCTGTGGAGATCATGGAGACAAGCTGCAGTAATAAAAGCGACTGAAGTGATAGGGGCTGCTCTTTTGATGTTCTGGTGAATTGCAAGCCTTGATTTAAGCAAATAGGTCTGCATCTGCTCTGCAGATAAGCAAGGGAAGAAAAGTGTGGGTGAAAAATCTACTGATTTTTAATAAGGGTAGGCAGTCTTAAGTACATTATGTTCTCAGTTAAATTGTCACATAGTGAAAAAAGAAAAATAAATAAACCAAAGCAGCTTGAAAACTGGGTGCAGCAGATTTAGAAATGCATAACATGGGGAAGGGGGATTTCATTCAAGACATATTAAAATTATTTCCTTTTGTAATTAGATCTCATTAGATTGATTAGGTTTTCAATCTACTAAAACTGTGCAATAACTTTATGGTATGAAACTGATAGAGAGAATTTTGGCCCTGCAAAGAAGTGCATAAAACCAGGCATGCCCATAGGTGTCCCATGATATAATTGGGCAAGCTGTAGAGTTTTCAGAAAAAAACCACAAAGCATAGATTTTGGACCAGAGTCCTACTAGAGGCAATGGAGTCTAAAGGATGACCAGAAATGGGTTATTTGTACCTTACACGTTTTCAGGTGAGGTCACATCTGATTAGTGCAGTGCTCAGGGGCAAGACTCCTTCCCACTGCCTGTTGCAGACTTCCCAACACCACTTGACTCATGGGCTTATTCCTGTCCTTATCAATTGCATCTCCCTGACAGATGCAACTGGGCTGGCCAAGTCTGAGGGCAGCCCAGTATATCCCACACCTGAGCAGCTGCATCTCCCCAGGAAGGGCAGCACAGCCCAGACTGCTCAGAAATGTGGGCGTGCAGAAGAGCTTTCCTCAAATGACAAACCCCATGTAGGATACATCCCAACAGCTGCATATCACTGTCCTTGCTCCCAGCATGTGCAAGAACACTTCTTCAGGATGGCTGCCCGAAGCAGCAGATGACAGATTGCTGCTTAGCACAGTGGTCTGCTGTAAGAAGGAGAAGGATTGTCAGGAACGTCCTACTTAGGGGAGGAAAAATACACCATCTATAGACTCAGGAGCTATATGAGTCACTATGGCAGATGTAGAAGGAAAAAAAAAAGAATTGCATCCCTTAAACTTATTGCCACATCATGGGGACAATGAGGAGAGGGGAAAAAATTTTAAAAAGGAAAAAAAGAAAAAAAAAAAACCAAACTTAAAAAAAAAAAAGGAAAGTCACAATGCCCTTAAGGGGCAATGGCACCTACAGGGAGGCTCTGGGGAGAAAAGATGACTAAAATCCACAAGAGCAAGCTCCAGTCAGTTGTGGGGGTAGCAACTAAACTGTTAGGAAGGAGATATTTCCTCAGCGTACAAAGAGAAAACAGTTTTTCATCTAGCCCAGTGGATAATAATAATAACATGAAGGAGGAAAAAACAATATTTGCAAGTAGGTATGAAGAATATCCTATAGAGATTAGCTGGGCTAACATCCAGCAAGGACCAAAAAAAGGTGGACGTACTAAATCACCCAGGCAGCAGATACCAGGGAAAGGAAAAAGCAACCTTCCCTCTGGCACTCACTTGCACCTCGGGTGGCGGCAGTGATGGAACCAGTGAAGACAGGCAGGTGTCTGAGCTCCCGCCTTGGAGCGGGATGGAGAAAAGAGGTTAGGATCAGCCTCCCATGGGGAGCTGCTGCAGGCAGGGGTTTGGCTGCCTGTCCAGACAGGTCCTGCAAAGGGAGAGGAGAGTTTTTCTGTTTCACTCTGATTTTTGTTTGTTTTTAAACACCAACAGTATTTCCCAGTGTTTATACTCATGTTTGCACTCATTAGCAGCAGTTAACACACCATCTTTGCCGTGATATTTGTGGATTCATAAGGCATCGGTACAGCAGAAACTTCCTCTGCCGCAGGGTGTTTGGTTTCTGCAATTCGTTTTAGGAAGTCTCTCTGGATTTCCCCAGGTTTTGTACAGTTAGTTTTATTGACGGTTGTGTCCACAGTTCAAACCCTTCTTTGCTTCTGGTATGTTCTCATGGCTCTGCTGCCATGAGAAAGGCCACACTCAAAGGCCACCGGGGAAACAAAAGGAACTTCTGAGATCAAAAAAGCTTCCAGCTAGAATATGACCTACACTTGTGGCAGGCTTACCTTGAAAAAAAAAAAAATCTGTTTCTGATTTTTTTTAAAAGAGAATGAAGTGTTAGGGATATGTGTATGCATATGTATATAGAGATATAGATGTACATATTTTATTTTTTTTTTCTCGTAATTTGACAGCATTATTCTTATCACAGTCTTCCAAATAGAAGAACTCATATGTTAACTAGGTGTGATTAACTGTGGGCTCTGGGCCCCATCGTGGCCCGTTAACATTTTCTTAAGGATAACCATCTTTGGTAATTCTTATGGATTCACATCTGATTGTCTCTTAGGTCGTATTTTCTTTTTTTAATTTCAGTCAAAACTGGTACTGAGTCGATACTTTTTGTAATACCGCGTTTCACCGCCTCTCCTCCCCAGCATGGCGTTTATATACTTAGGGAGGTTTTGAAGTTAATTTTTCCAAAACGAGAACGAGCAAGGTCCACGCTCCTGCCAAGGCTCTCCCGGCGCGGCCTATCTGGCCGCACAACAGAGGCAGGCTGCGAGCTACTCTGAAAAAAAAAAAAAAAAA
>VWZN01020935.1:125739-141568 GCA_013396955.1 Regulus satrapa | reverse complement strand
GTTTTTTTTTTTTTTTTTTTTTTTTTTTTTTTGCTAGAGTTATGGTAACTTGTAAAAGTCTGTGTCAATACAGTATTTTACTGACATTCTTCTCTGTGCTTTCACCACATCTAGTAATGCTTGAATTTATTCAGAAGACATTTAGTAAGTCAATTTTAATAAATAAAATCCAGTTGTTAATGCAAGCAGATAATTTGATTGTTCAGTAAAATCAGGTGAGACTCCTTTTGCTTGTCTGAGGATGAAAGAAACATGGTTTCTGGAAGAGGGATTATTGGACCAACTGGTACAATGACAGGCTTTGGGACAATCAATATTCTCTCAGTCTCATCTTATAAAATATTTATTGCCCTTCTTTCTGAGCCCCATCTTGGGTGTTCTCAGTAGAGTCGGTAATTCGTGCCAGACATTGCAGTGTGGGCCTCAAGATATTGCTGTGTCTAAGTCTGTACTTAATTTGAGTATGATAAGAATTGCCTGCAAAGCATTTGAGAAGAGTGCTTTGCACACAGGAGCTAATAATCATGGCCGTGGTCTTGCCAGCAGGTTTGTGGGGCTGGAATGTAGCTGAGGTTGGGCATTTGCCTGCAGAGGTTGCTCTCTAGTACAGGGTACCTGCACAATTATACTCTCCTGACCTCTCAAAAGAACAACGACAGAAATCCAAACATAACAAACCTTCCCCACCTCCCGAAACAACAACAGAACGATCCAAAACAAGCAAAACACACACACACAACCCGCAAAAAACAAAAGCCCCCAGTAACAAGCTTTAGTTGTCTGCTGGGCCAGTGCTATGCTCAAAGCTTTTTTTTTTGTTTTCCTCCCATATATCTGTTGTTTCTTTTCTCAAAAAGTGCCTAAAATGGCCAGAGGCAAGATATTCAGGCATTACTGTTTCCACTCAGCAGTTGCATATAATTACTAAGGATTTGCTAGAGGTACTTATGTATGTGCACACAGATCTCCATCTGTGTATTGCTGTAGATTTATCCCACCTGAAGGGATTTGTCCATTTGTCAGAAAATTGTTCATTGATCAGAGCTGTAGGTGTAAAGAAAATAAGTGCCTTTGATGGAATTAATATTCCTACCAAGAAAGCAAAACAAAAAAACCCCTGCAAAGCCATAAAAAGTGTCTGTCTGTATTTTGCTCAGTGGTAGGAATTAAATTTTTCTTTGCTGTTAAAATCTAGTCCTGTTTAGATAAGAGAATGACTGCCTTTTTCTTCATTACATTGTTGAGATTATTGAAAATACACATTTATAGATGCTTGGCCCTGTGGAGATAAATTTACTGCTCAGTTGAATCTGACTTAGGTTTTACTCAGCGTCAGTGAAATGGACAAACTGTCTTGGAAGGTCACCCTTATTATCTTCTAGGTAAGTGAGACATTAAATGTCATTTCACTTCTTTTGTGCTGGAATTAGTTGAGGATTGTATGATGAATATGTGAGACATTTCCTTAGGTTTAAAAGCTTTTATGTCTAAAATTTTCTCTCAGTAAAGAATTAAAAGATAAAATAACCAACCCATAGGCATACATTCACAGTATATTAGCTGTTTAAAGTATTTGACTGGTTATTTTTAATAAGGGTGGATACTACTGAAATAGTTTATTTCCTCAAATGCATAGATAAATTTGTTCTAAATGTATGTTGAGTCTTATATTTTATGTATCTAAGGGATTTATTACTGCAGTGTCAGTGGATATGTGACACAAATCTGTTTCATACAAGCACGTGACTGCATAAATTGAATGCGTATATTGGCTCATGTGTGTATTAAGGTGTTGATAAGAACACATTCTCAGATGGTTGACTTTGCCTTCTTGAAATTGATTTAAAATAATAATAATAAAAGGCATCTGTTTGCATTTGCCTTGAAGTGGGCCTCCTATATGTATAAATTAATTGTGCATCAAATGGTACATGCTGATATCCTGGAATTCCACTGAGATTTTTAAGAACTTATTTTTCCCTCTTCAGCATGACAACCACCAGAGGTAAAAGTAATCATTATTCAGAAGCTGTCTTCTGTTCTCTAATTTAATTGTTGGCTTTTATGAGAGTTCAGTTCCTGTCGCTGCATGTCTACATCTGTTTTTCTTCATAGGTCTGCTCTCCATCTTTTAGAAGGATGCAGATTTATTATATGTCAATTGCTTTTGAAAAATAAATTTCTCAGCAGATTATGAAATGATGCTCTTGATCAGGTGAAACATCTGATGGCCTGTGCAACCTCTGGTTTCTGCTTAGTGTTTGCTGAGAGGGCAGTATCCTTTGAAAATGAATTTTCTGTGTGAGGGATAGTGCTGAAACAGGTTTGGGAGCAGGTCCTGGGAGAATGGGCAAGTGCAGCAGAAAGTCAGTTGAGCAGGAGTGGTTACGGTTTGTCTGTGGCAGGTGAATGGAGTCAGCTGTGGCAATTTCTATGCAGTAAATGGGCTCTGAGAGTCAAAGGTGCTAATGTGGCCCTGTCATTACAAGGCGCCCGACAGTGAAGGGAGCTTTGAGGTTCCCACAGAGAGATGTTGGCCTGCATATTTCCATGGCAACAGTCATCCCTTACACATTTATAACCTTTGATTAAAGATACAGAAAGGAGAGGGAAACCTTTTAAAAGTTAAAAATGTATAGCTTTAACTAGATCTTTCATTTTAACAATATCTCTTATTTACATTCCTTGGAGTGTGGAGATTTTATAAGGAACACAGCTGTCCATGGCCTATTTGGTAGACTTTGAGATGATGTTTGTGGGCATAGTGATGTTCTGGAGATGGCTATCTGACTTTGATCGTAGCTGCACTAACATCACTCCACCAATTTAGTTGCTGCTTATTTACATTAGTGTAGTTTGTACCAAAATTTTACTCAAAAGTTTATTATGCAAGGGGATTTGTTACTCTGATAAGTGTTTGGGGAAAAAAAATCCCTAAATCACTGTTAGATAAGACTTATTTTCAAAGAGAAGAAACATGAGATAGGCTAAATTGTTGTTTCTTAAGCATATAGTGGCTGGTGCACAAATACCCTGCACTTTGGGGAGAGCTCCCCTTTTGGTGGGGAGAACAAACTCTTCCTGCAGAAAGTTAAGCTTTCTCTTGGCTTGCAAGCTATGTGGAAGGGCGTATTTATGCTTGCTGCATCTTTACATCTCTCCCTCCCTTACCCACCTCTGTGTTCTTGACAGTATTTTTCTTCATGCAGTGGTGGCCAGGTATCAGGATTGCAAAAAGAGTGTTCTCTGTCCCGGTTAGCTATTCTCACTTGTAAATCTGGTGCACCATGATGCGCTTCCTGGGAACTTTGGCTACTGAAAAGCAACAGAAACTTGCCATTCATCAGTTTTCTTGGATCATTCTTGAGAAGGAATAGTCAATTATTTTTGGATTTCACATTTATGCTAGAAGAAATTAGAGCTATTTCTTCTATGCCAGAAGAAGAGCTATAGTACCAGAACTACTGCAATGGGACCTTTCCCAGAGAGATGAAATAAAACTGTGTTTCTTCTGTGCCTTTACTTTGGACAGCCAGGCTTTCCTTTTGCTTTGGACTAATCAGTACTGACTCTAGGTGAGGCCACTGCTGTCTTGGTGAGGGAAATGACAGATAGTTTCTTGGGACTTCATACAGAGTCTCTCCAGCATTTTACCATCATTTCTTTCAGAAGAAAGAGGTGTACGGATGCTGCTACGCTCAGTGGTTGGTGATAGATAGTTTAAATGGACAGAGCTGCCTAGGGTTGCCAACACAGGGAGTTTTAGTGCTACAGATGCATTGTTCAATTGGAATTGCTGAGCAGACTCTGTTGATAGTAAGAGCCTCATGTGCTGCTGCTGCCTTGACCATGAAGTAAAGTACTTTTCATGTTGCTCTTGTACAGATTCTTAATGTTCCTTGAAAGTTTTTTTTTACTGAAAGACCCAGGTGGTTTTTGTGGGAAGTTCATAGTGACTATGCAAACAGGACTAGAAAGTGTATGATGCTGGGATACTTAGAAGGGTAGTCTCTGTTATAAAAGAGATTAGAAAAAGAAAACTTGGAGGAAAAATTAGAAGGTATTGCAAACTACTTTTATTCATTTAGGCTGCAAAGGGTATTGATACTGTTACTAATCTATGTAATTGTTTATTAACTTGCCCTGTATTGGGAATGGTTTACAGTGACTGTTGTGATATGAATAAGTATTTCTGAAATGAGAGAACTTGTCTGCTTGGGATCTAAGTAAGAACAGAAAGAAGAGGTCTTTGTGATGTCAGGACCACAGTGTCAAATGAACATGGTGGCGTAGAGCATTTCCATCCATTTTTGTGAATTAGAAAGCTGAGGTTTAGCACTGATCAGTGCGGGTTGTTTGGTTTTTGGTGGTTTTTTTGTTTTTTGTTTGTTTGTTTGTTTGGCTTTTTTTGTTTTTTTGGGTTTTTTTTTTAAGTAGATAGAGGACGAGGCATTAATTTGGCAGTTTTTGGTTTTAACCAGAGTTAAACAGATACATTTTAAGGCCAAAGTAACTTTTGGGTCAAGTTGCCTTACTGCCTGAATGTAAGACATTAAGCGGATGACTATAGTTGCATCCATGAACAGCATGATAATTTGTCGTCTGAGGGAAGAGTGCTGTCAGTAAAACAGTAAAAGAGTGAGAGTAAAGAGTAAAAGAATGCTGTTTGTAAAAAGTCATTAACCCAAAGTCATTTACCCCCCCTCTCTGAGGTTTTGTTCTGGCAGTTACCACCAGAGAAGAAAGTTGTGCTGTTTTTTCAGCTTCTACGCTGTGGCAGGAGAACATTTCCATAGCAGTCTTACAGTGCCAGGAGTGGACTGGCGTAGTGCTTGAGAGTAGGAAACATTATTTGTTAGCTAGCTTCTCTGTCAATTACAGCTAAGATTCTAACCATTATTTTAGGGTCCTGAAAACTTGTTTGTAAGCGTTGTGTGGGTTTATGTCCTGTGTCACTAAGAGAGAATAAAACCAAGCAAGATCCAGATAAATAACATCAATTGAAACTGCCTAAAAGGGAGATAGAGGTGTGTAGAGGTGGGAGTCAGGTGGTCTAAAGGATACCAAAAGTATGTGTCCGAGGTGGAAGATGGGTAAATTAAATGCGGAACAGACTGATGATCTGAAGATGTGCTTCTGGTTGGAGAGGTGCTGTGGCATCTCTGAACTTGTGTGTTCAGACCAGGATGTTTGGGCAGTCTTTGAACAGCTCACCCTGTTCCTGAAATGTCTGCCTGGATAAAGCTCAGCTGGAATAGATATGCATCTAGAAGGTAATACTGTAGCCTTTGTTCAAAATTTGCAGGCTTTTATGCATGGCTTCTGAAAAATGTTTTATTGATCTCACTGGGAAGAGCAGTGTGGATTTTTAATGTAATATTTACATTACAGTCAGTAGCACCATAAAAATGTTTGGTTAGATATCCTTGCAGAATTGCTGCCATGACTTCAAAACTTCTTCAGATGTGATCAAATGACTTCAGCAGACTCTTTTGAGACCCTTCCTGAGGTGTTGAAAGTCCTTTGTGGTTGCGTGAGTTCAAGATGTTAAAGCCTTGAGATTTAAGACTTTGTAGAGTTGAAAATGGTACGTGTAGCTGAGATTCTGTATTTGGTTACTTAGGCAACATGCTATTATTTTTTTTTCTTTATACATTGTCACCCCTGAGTGTGCTCTCTGTTCATCTGGTAAGGGTTAAAATTAATCAAATATTGATAGTAAAGCCACAAGTGTTTTTTATATGCCATCCTATCTAAAGATGGCATATATTAAGATTATTGTGCAAAGCAATGAAATAAGGAAGTTTTGTTGCTGAGATACTGACAATAATGATGCATATCAATTCCAGCATTCAGAGAGGGAAAATACCTCTTTGAGCCGCTGTGTTTGTTTTGGTAAGTCATTTTTTAAAATGCATTGATGGAACTGTTTGTACTGTCGTGAGCCAGAACAATGTCAGGTGGGTACTTCATGTACTGGAACAAGCAACTTTAGTGTTTCCTGAATCATCCTGAGTACAGGAATGTGAAGGACAAAACTGTAATAAAAAGAGATGATTATTGCTTTTCTCTGAAAGAGAAAAGTTGTAGCAAAAATTCAGTTTAGTTTAAATTCTTGATGTTTCATTTCCTTTACTCCAAAGGAGTTCATAAAAACATAGTCGATACATTGCTTTTGAAGACAAATACATGCTATGGAACTTAGAAGTCAGGCTTCATTAAAGTTAAAATCACTTTAGTCTAAATTTTAATATCAACCTGCTTTGAAATTGTTTTAATCTAAATTTTAGACTAAAACTGCATAGATAGTTGTGTGTTTTTAGTGGCTGATAAATGTATCTTGTTATATATGTAGGTATTTATAGTACCGAGGACAAAGGAGTATTGTATATAAAGCTTGTTTTTCAGTTGCCTTAAATTCCTAATACTGTCATGTACAGCATATTACACACATAGCTGTTTGTTCTCTTTGCACATTAGCACAGATTTTCGAGACTCATCATGCCGAACCAGTAGTGGGATTTGTGCCAAAAGGGTTAAGTGTATAGAATAAGAGGCAAGGCATGCAATATCCAGGACAGCACTAGCAGTGTGATGATGGTATTTTTTTGGGGCTCCGCTGTGATTTGCACAGTCTGTGTAGCAATCGTTCAAAACCTTGTGTTTGTATTAGTGCTTGGAGTGCATGTGTTTGTGGCAGAGGCAGGGAGTGGGAAGGTGAAAGCTGTTAACTTTTCATAAAATGCACAGCAAGATGCAGAATTCATCAGAGGCTCTGTTGCAGGCCAGTTGTTAGCCATAGGAGTAAAGTACTTGTGCTTGTTTTGGGGCTGAACTTCGTGGCAAGTGGAAATTGGAGTTCACTAAAACAGCTGAGAGTTCGCTGTGGTAATTGTGGCATGTGTCTGGACTTTGGCTGTAACCCCCTGCTCAGCTCTTTGGCAGGAGGACACTGTGATCTGGTCCAAAGCCTGAGGTCAGCTACTCAGGCTTTTACATCTTTGAGAGGCATGTGGAACAGCCTAGCTCTGAACCTGCTAAAGGGGGAGAAACTGATAGCACGGAGGATCAGGAATGAAGCTTAATGCTTCTTCTTGGGGCTGTCTGCAGAGTTGAAAATATATTAGTGAGGTTCACTGTTCATTTTGTAATGGCTTTGTACTTGGGGGTCATGAAGACCTTCATCATAGAAGAAATATGTTGATTAAAGAACATGTTTCTAGTGAGAATTTGAAACACCTAAAATATATTTTTTTCTGTATGATGAAATATAGGAGTTGATTTACTTTTGAACTTGAGTGCAAGATTTCTTTTTCTGTTTTCAGGACTTTGCTTAAATTTTAATTTCTGAATGTATTTGTTTTTCAGAGCTTGTGCAAAAAGCTTGAAAGGTTTCTGTGTTACTGTGATATGACATGAAGCAAAGGCAGTTTAAATCTTTCATAATTGATGAAAATGTGAGCTTTAAAAACATTCAGGAAACAGAAAAGAAATAAAAATGATTTTTTGAGAGGTTGAGGGAGTGATTATGAAGGCTTTGGATGCTCTCTTCCAACAGTCAAACTGTGCCTGATAAAGCCAAATTAGATAGTTCCCTTTATGTAGAAAAGAGGGATTGGGAGGTTATGAAAGGATGGTGTTTGTTGCTTTCGCAATTAACTAGTTCAATTTTCTGTAAAAATCTAAAGGCCCAGGTAGAATTGATGGCTCTGTGGTACTACCAGGGCTGTCATGTTCCGGCAGCATTTGAGGGCCCCAAACAAGCAGGTGTGTTAAGAGTTTATGGGGTCTAGACACCAGTAGGAAACATGGTCATTGCCATATGAAATTGACAGCACAGTTTGCAACAAGAAGAAAGTGACTCTCATGGCAAAAGGAAAGCAGAATTTTGAAAGATGGGTTAAGTGATCCTGTTTCTTTTGAGTCACTCAGTTTTGCCTTTGGATGTTTTATCTGGAAAATCCTTTCCAGGTAAGTCTTTCTGCAGAAGTGATTCCCAAATGCTTGGAGGAGGGAAAGGTGGCAGTATCTGTTAGCTTACTGATTATTCAGCAAAACTGAAGGAGTGTGGGGCAGGAGAGATTTGAGCATCAGCCACATGTATGTGATGTATGAGGTTTATGTATTCTTACATAAAAGGTGATTTTAGTGTCTTGTTGAGAAGGAAGATAGGAAGGATTATGTCTAGATTTTCAAGCAAATGTGTCATGTGAACAGAGCAGGTGACTTACTCTGAAGAAATTCATCCATGCAATCTCTAAATGTTGATGTTTCATTGTGCAGTGAAACTATAGCATGTATTACTCATACAGTGAAATTTGGAATAATCTGATTCACACTTTACCTTGTTTGGTGTACCCACTGCAGGTATAGTAACAAAGCCCATGATCACATTTTCCTTCTCCATCTCTCCAATTTGCTGAGAAATAGAGAATTCGTTTTATTTTTTTTTAGGTGTTTGTGCAGAGAAGTAAATTAATCACATTTTGTAAATCTGGTAAAATTTTACTGGTGTCCTTCCTTTGCCAGAGCATTAGAACTTGAAACCTTCTGCTACTGATGTTCACTATGATAAAAATTTAGAGATATTGCAATTGATTATTGGTTGTGTTTTTGTATCTAGGTATACCAAACATGTTGGGAGTTCATATCTACAGATGGATTTTCCCTGAGGTTTGTATTCAGGCTGCACTGATTGATCCTTGGCATAGCTGTATCAATAAGCCAAGTCCTAACAGGCAGTTGGTAATAGAACTGGGTTTTTAGAGGACAGCCTTATTGGCATATGGCTCTCATTATGGGAGAGTACCACATCTAAAGTCGTTTTAGTTCTTGATGTTGCAGTCGTGCCTTGTAGAGGTGGTGTGATTGCTCCAGGGAGAAGATTGAAATGCCTCACATCACTCAGCTGTTCTCCTGCTGATTAAGGAGTGACACTGTCCGAGATGCCTTTAGGAGGCAGGCAATTATTTTCAGACTGAGAGATGTGAACCAAGAACTGAAGCCTTCTGGGAACAAAGGGTAAGCAGGGCTGGAGAGGGGGAGGCTACTCCCAAAACATTTATTTTGCTGCTTCTTGATATTAGTGTCTCTTTCGAAAGGTTTTCCATTTACTTGGTGAAGCACTTAACACTTGTGAGCTGACTATGTGAAGAGCTAAATGTTCTCTTTCATATTCTTGATCTTTACACTTGCTCAAATGTAGAACAACCTGGTGTTAATTTTCATTCTGTTAGTGAGACCAGCAGTGATGCTCTTTTTTTCTTTCTGCTCGTTTCAGATAGTATTAGGGGGGGTTGTTTTGTTTTTAATATTGATCCAAATTAGTTTTAAGCAGCAAAGGGATTTATATCCAGCAGGCTGCTGCCACGTGGTCATTATTTTTGTGGCAGAGTTATTACTTGATGACAAAATTCAGGGCATTGCCAACAGCTCTAGGCAACCTTTTGCTATCGTCCTTGTAACAGAGCTCTGAGAACAGCCACGCAGCTTGAGTTGCAGGTAAGAAATTCATTTTTAGAAGTTTTATTTGGCAGAGTAAATGGAATTTTTAAATGGAATGTAAAAATTTTTGTAGTACATGAGTTGTCACAATAGGGAATAATTTAGTGATAGTGGAAAATAATTTTTTAACTTGTAAAATTACATGTAATGTAATCTAGGCTTCAGATGGGAGAGCTTTACATAGCACTGTCACTGTTGACTGGTCAATTTCATTATATCATAACTAACAATGAAGCTGGGTGAGTTGTTTAGGAGATTGAAGTTTCCTAAACTGACTCTGAGTCATGTTGCTTACATGGAGATTAATTGTAAGTGTTCTTATGTATATGTGTACATTGGGCTCTCTTTCTGTGACTAGCTTTTATCATTTCTGTAATAGCCTTGGTTCAGCTGGAGACGTGTGTAGGTGTAGTTCCCAAGAAGAGCAGTGTTGGAGTAAGGGCCTCAGTGCTGTCTAGTAGGACCTACTGGGAAGCTATTTCCTTTTTTTTTGGTTGTTGATACGTTGTTTATACATACTGTATGTTTTCTGTTGCCATACAGGTTAAATGTGAAGAAGTGAAAAACACTGCCTATTTTGTGTAAATTGTGGCTGAGCAATTGGCTGTCATATGTTTACACTATAAGTGTATAAAACTGTAATTTGAATCTTGAGATTTATTTAAAATCTGTCAGGCTTTAATGTGCTATTTAGAAATGTACACAGAATAATCTGTGTTTACAAAAGTGAATGGCAGTTGCATATCAGTATTTTTTGCCCAAAGACATGATGAAGTTAGATGAATAAACAGGGGCTGGGATGACAGGCGCAGACCTCAGTTGTGCTTGTGCTTTAGAATGTATTATTGCATTTTCTGGTTATTGCTTCTGAATCATGCCAGTGCTTTTGCTTTTTTATTAAAACTTGTGGTATGTGTTGCATAACTGGCATTTGCTGTTTCCGGTTTTATGCTTTTAAAAATTTCACTGTACCTTGATTATCAGCATCACGGAAGCTCACTTGAATAAATGAACAGAATGTGCTCCACACAAATGCAGAATCAGTAGGGTGTTGTTTGGAAATATGTGAAAAACAAAAGGCAAACCAATCTGCCTTTTAGAAGTCATCAGAATAGTCTTCTATGCTTCTAAATTATCTTTCCTTTAATAACAAGAATCTATTAAATACCGAAAGGATGCTGTTTCATTTTAATGAAATTGATGTTTTGTTTAGTAAAAAAAAAAAAAAAAAGAAAACAAATGTGGAGGTGAATTTGTGTGCACATCAAGAAGCTAAGAATTTAAGGAGAAACTTACCTGGTGCTCACTTGATATGTATATTTTCTTCAATTTTTTTAATATATGTTAATTTTTACTTTAATATATTTTTATATTGCCTTTAACAAGGTCTCACTGAAACGATGAATACCCAATTCTTTTTCTTTTTTTTAAATTTTTTTTTTTTAAATTTGGGCAGAAAAAGAAGACCAAAACTGTAAAAATTACAGAAAAGCCGATTCAGAGAAATGAATGTTTGTCACTGAGTTGTTTTGTGGTGGTTGGGTGTGCAGTGCTTTCTGAAGTTTGAGATCTTGAAATTTCTTTTTCTCCCTTACTATGACAAAAAATGTGTACATGTATGTTGATTTCCAGGGAGACCGGGAGATAGCAGACTGAGTAGATGTGATGGTGTAGTACAAAATGGGGAAGGATTTCGCAGCAAGGCAGACAATGGCATGTGCAGAGCATTCGATATCTCTCTTGAGGAGCTCCATCCTTGTTGCGGGGGGAAACTTTCCTGAAGAATGGGGCCGAGTAGATGGTGTGCATAGATCAGCGTACAGGGAGCACTGGATGGCTGCAGGCAGGGGAGTAGAGTTTGGCCTAGTGGTAGACTCTTCAGGAAGAGTTTGCTGTAGCAGGCTATTCTTGGTTTTGGAGGCTGCTGCGAGATCAGGGTTGTTTTTGTGGTTGCAGATGTTTTTTCTTTGCAGTCAGAGTGATTTGAGAGGGTGGTCCCATCTATCAGTGGGAGATGTGTGTGATACAGACCTGCTTTTCTCCTGAATGGCTGAAACCTGGCACATGGTGTAACTTTCTTTGGGTGAATGGTTAGATGATAGTTCTGGTCTGCAGTAGCTACCGCTGGTGTTTTTCTCTCTCCATTTTGTGTGTGGGTATGTATCTGGGTCTGCTTTGCCCTTTTCCTTTCCCTTTTTTATTTTAAGCTAATGCTTCATGGCTGTTGTCTTGCCTAACTCTATACAGCTTTGTTTATTGATGTACTTCGGTATGGACTATTATTTTGTATTTGCTTTTGTTCCTGTTGCTTATGTGGCAGTTCGTTTCGCCCTAAGCTCTGCAGGTGCTGGCAGACAGGGGCAGAGGTGCCAGTGCTGTGGAGCAGCTCGGGAGGTCCTCTTCTGACCTGGCAGTGATGACTGCTGCTGTGGGAGCCTCACTGGGGCTCCAGCCTGCCTGCTGGCCATGGCCTCCACTCCAGCCTGGCCACAGGCTGCCCTCTCCAGAATAAAAGCCCTGGAAGAGGCTGTTAGGGAGCATTCACAGAGGGAGCCTCTGGGCTGCCCAAGGTGTCCGGCATAACCACAGCTGGTGGCAGCTAGCGGAATTTAAGAGTGTTCCTCACGTGAATGGTGTGTCCCTCTCCACTGCTTCTCTCATTTTACACAAATCACATTTTGCCATTGCTTCTTTTCCTTTTTAGCCCACAAAAACATTGATTTGGTAAGTAATTTTTGTAATGTGGTTTTTATTTGTGTGCTGAGAGATACGACTTTTTCACAAGTTGTAGGATTGTGTTGTAAACATTAGCTGAAGAAGTGTAGTTATACGTTAGAAGTGGACAGTATTCAGGTTTTCTTTCTCATTATTCTGTCAAGAATGAAATGGTTAAAACAATGAGAAGTTTCCGGTTACCATGTTTGTATCAGCTGACTACGTGTTTTTCTTATTAATGAACTGTAGCTGAGTATTTGGCATCTGCTGTGAGGGCGGGTGAATAGGAGCGGGAAATTATCAACCATCAGTTTTGTTACTTTGCTTTGTAGACCAGCTATTTAACATAGTGCAGTAAAACTTAGCAAATATGCCAATTCAGAAAGATGCTGGCAGTTTCTCATTGTTTCCTGTGTGAACAAAGTAGCTGTGGCTGTTCTGGTTGTTGCTGTTAGCCTTCATCAGTGTAAAATAAGGTCCACAAAAACTGCTGTGAAACTAATGATCTCTTTTGAAAAAAAAAAATCCCACAAATGTTTGGGATTAGTGCGGCTGCTTCAGCAGCATGACCAAGGACCAGATTGGGGGTATGTAGCACAGCATGCTAGGGCAGAAGCCAGTGGTGCATGCTGGCTTTTGTAGTTAAAATGATTTGCAGAAACACTTCTGACAAAGTCACCACATTGCATGAGGTACCAGAGATGCAAGAGGTTTGTGAAGAGCTGTAGAGGCTTTGCTTGGCCTCTGGAAAAGTCACTATATAAAGTGTATCTGAATGAAGAAGTTTAGTTTAAAAAGTAGTTTGTTCTAAAAAGTTTTAAGTGACTTTGGGTGATGATAGCTTCATGATCTTGAAATTAGTTTATGTGGGCAATATAAATTTGCTGTTTGAATTTTACAGCTGGGAGGATTTCAGAAAGCTCAGTAGAGTAAGGCACTTAAATTTGCTTGAAAGACCAGAGTAAAATGAGTGCATAGCCCAGTTTTCGTGACTATTTTTTCATTTTATATTAAACGTTTCTTTAAACTTTAAAGGCATCAGTCAATGAAAGAAGCCTGTACTTTAAAAAAGTTTTCTAATAAACATAAGTAATTATATCACTGTATTAATATGTATTGTAATACCTAACATATAATATATACTCATATATTATTATAAATAATTATAGTAATTACATTATTAATCATGTAAATACAGATTTTCTTGTCTGGAAATCTAGTACAGGTCAGGATTCTGAAGGGCCCTATTTGCTTGAAGTTCAGTATTATTCTGAGGATGGATGAGGAACTTCGGAAAGAAAAAACAAGTTATACCTGTTTCTTTGATTAGAGAAGCTACTAGTTACAAGCTCGGGAGCGTTTACTGCTCTTATTATAGGATCTGTCTTCTTGATTTGGATCTGTGGGTGACAAAAGCAGATGAAATATTTCAGGAAGTCATCAAGAATGGAGAAGGGAGGCTGCTTGAGCCCAGTTGTCAGCTGGCTATGTTTTGTCCATCTTTCTGGGTGATAGGGACTCATTACTTCCTGAAGGGACCACCCATGCCTTCAGTGGTCCTCCTCTGCTTAAGAATTTGCAGTCTTGTGAAGGGAGAGACTGGTGTGGGAGGCAAGATCCTCAGTTGTGCTGGCACTTGCTATTGGGTTCAGTTTGGCAGATAATATGCAGAGTAAGTGTTCTTTCTGCTAAACCCTTCAGGCAATATGCCTTCTTCAGGGTAGTAACAGTACAAGCACAAATGTTTTGGTCAAATGATAATTTGGACGAGATGTGTGATGCCGAGGCATCGGGGAGTTTCTCTGAACAGTGTGCTGTCATCGGTACAAATTGACATAATACTGTTTTTCTTTTGCTCCAGACAGCCTCAGATCCCATGTCAGGTTTTCAGAGAGAGTTTTCTGAGGTCTCAACATGTATGCAGAATGCTCGGTGTCTTGAGGCTGAAACTTACTTTCCCATTTATTTGATTGTACAGTCTATCACTTTCCAGTTGTACAATGAAATTTTTCCTTGCATGGGATTTCTCATGAAGGCTCTTAGTTATCGTGTGCAATTTGGGGAGTTCCATTTGCATTGTTATGTTGTATTTTTTGTTGTGTTGTAATTGCTCTTTCTGAGTTGCACTATGCTAGAGTTTATCAGGAAATTAAGAGGTAAATGGTGTGGCACTGTGTAAGTATTAAGTATATATATGTGAAATAAATGTGTACTGAGACATTTCCTTTGCATGGCATGAAATTTCTCAGTTAAATATGTAAAAATATGCAGAGAGAACATTTGTAATTACGCCATGCAAGGCTGAAGGAGTTAATATGGAGAACTTGTATTGCTATGATTCATGGCAAGGAAGAATGGACTTGGAGAAATGTGGCTTTGTGACAGAAACTTTTTAAAAATATAGGTGGGATTTTTCAAAGCTATGTATACAGCCAAAGAGAAACTTATATAATAATAATTTCGCAATAATTTTCAGCTAGGTCACTGAGTAGAGTTTTGCTCTGTAATGACTAGACATTGTTTCCAAAGCACTTATGATGCTGGGGTTTCGCTTCCAACTTGACAATGGGTTGGGCAGATTCATAATGGAAAAAATCTGTGCTGTAATGATGAATTACTGCTTTTTGGTGTGGTGTGGGTTTTTTTTTGGTTTTGTGTTTTATTTTGGTTTTGGGTGAAAGAATAGGGAAATGTATTTAAAACAGCCATAAGACTGATTGCTGGCTTGTTCTTTGTTGTCTCTGAGGTACACATGTGCAGTCTTTCTGAGCACTGCATGGGCTGGTGAGGCAGCTGCATGCGTACTAGCAGACTGCTGCTGAGGGGCTGTGCTGCAGGGCTGTGCATGCTGCTGCTGCAGCTGTGCTCTGTCCTTCATTGATTCTGTGGCATGGCTGCATTGCAGGACTGTGTGAAAGACAGTAAAATTCTTGATAGAGCCCCCAAATCAGTTTTCCGGTAGCACCCCAGAACTGCAGCAGCGAGTGTGCTGCCTACCCTTTCAGTGCCCGCTCTTGGCGGTGACGGGGTGGGGGAAGGGTGGTGAGCTTCAGCTGGGAGTGGAAAGATAACCTGATGAAAAAAATGAGCCAGTGCTTCCGTGAAGAAAAACAAATTTAAAGGTGTTACCTTTGCCCCTGAATAACACAAACCTCTGGAATGACTGAGTGAAATTTTGCAGTGAGTCTTGTCCACTACTTTCACATTCCCCATGCAGAAAATGGATCTCTCCTCATTTTGATTCTAATGATTGCAAATCTCCCATGTCATCTTATTTCCAAGCATTAATTATTCCTCTCTGTGAGAAGCTGAACATTTTGTTGTTGATCATCAGTTTCTGGCTGCTGGATCTTTTCATACCTTATTAAAGGAGTGTCACCTTTTCCTATCAACATGATAAAGTCTTGAATTGCTTGCATATTGCTTAGACTTTGTTCCATGGGCAAATTGGGTACTGTTGGAAGTGTTGATCTTTGTAGATAGAGAGTCTATAATTTGTAGTGTTAAAAATCTAGAATATAGTTTTGCAAAAGTGGAAGCCTTCAAATACTGTAAAATGAGACAGCAGAAGAGAAGTTACTGAGCAAAATCAGTACCGACTCTTGTTGGT
>VWZN01020935.1:100062-118354 GCA_013396955.1 Regulus satrapa | reverse complement strand
CCTTGCTTTCAAGTTGTGTGATAGGAGAGACATCCCTGTCCAACACCAGACTTCGGGAAAGACTGCTGGAGCTGAATGGGGCCAGGAGGAACCCACTCTGAAGTATGTGCATTGTTTTGCTTTGTCCTCAGTTAGTGATTGAGAAAGTTGCAATGCCACAGCTCCTTTTGCAGAACTAGAGAAACGGCGCCTGTCTCTAGTAATTTATGCCTTTTAGCAGGTCTTTACACTCGCTGTTTTCCATGGTGATCACTGCCTCTGTCAGCTTCTTGCCCAGCCCTATCCCCGGTCTGCCTGGCCACTCCCTCCCTGCCTCCCAGTGCCTGCCGGAGAGAGGAGGCGCTGAGCCTCTGGGAAGTGCATCCTCCATCTTCTACCTTCTCTGTGGTTTTTGGGGAACAGTGCTGTGTGGCATGGTTTGACTTACATTGCAGACACTTCACATGGTGGTTTGTGAGCATACAGGTCCGGACTGGCTTCTGATCCAGCACCAAAGAGGAAGAGAAAACCAAAACCCACTGGCATAGGGCTTGCTTTGCTGGCCCTGGGTGATGGAACTGGGCCTGCCACACCAGATCCATGCCTCATTTAGTGTTGGTAAAGAACTTTAAATCGCCTCTTTTCTATCTGCAGAAATTTGGTTCAGCAGAAATGGCAGGTTTAACAAGTAAGATGCCTTTTTTAGGGTATTTGTATTTGATTATGACCTGTTGTGAGGGTTGGGCTCTGTCTCTTTTGTGTAGTGATGCCATTAATAAGATTTTTCTGATGTGTAAATCTGGGAGGATTATTTGTCCAAATGGACTTGTTTTGTCTGAATGCTAACTCATGCCTTTTGGGTCATCAGGTTTCTGTGATGCCCTGGGCTCACTTACAGCACAGGATTGTGTGGGGTTTTTTTTTCTTATCCTGTTTTGGTGTTGCTGAACTCTTCTCAGTAATTCTTTCAATTCTCAGTTTTTAAAGTATTTTTGCTTGTTTGTTGAGGAGCTTTGTGGAGCAGATGTGATAGCCACTATCTTAAACTCCCGTGGCCACTGCTGTCTTGATGCCCTAGAGTACTGAACTGAGATGACATCAGTTGCTTCCCATGCAAGTCAAATTCTAAACAAATATGGACCCCTACACCAGAAAGTCAGCTGGTGACACACAGGACCCTTTCTGTGGCCTTGCTTCTCCCCATTGTTTTCTTCCCTGTAATTGAGCAGGGTGCTCGTGTCTTAGAGGACAGGAGACAGATGCAGTGGTGGCCAGACCTGCTGCAGGACATGAAAAGCAAAGCTGTGTTGTGGGGCATGTGCTGCGCTGGGTATTACAGCGGGAGGGAGCCCTTGTCTTCTCGGTGGCCCTCCCCTTGCTGCTTCTTTGTACCCACCCTGAAACTGCTGTCTCTCATCCATGTAAGGTTTAAGCTCAATTGAGAGGAAGACATTGGGATTCACATTGCCTAAAAGAGGGCAAGTTTGAGTGCTGATTAAGCGGAGTGATTTCTGCTAGAAGATGAAGGCAAGAGGTTTTTTGGCTTGTAGTGAATGAGAGGGGAAGAAGGAAGTAAGTCAAAAGGTGTATTTTTTTTTTTTTAAATCCTATTTGTTTCCTTTCCTCTTGAAAACTTACATAGGTTTTAGTTGATAGGAAAAAGAGGATGAAGGGGATTTTGTGTTGTCTAGCAGTTTAAGAATTTGACTGAGATTGAAGAGAAGTACCTGTATTCGTGGGATGGCCAAACTTATGCCATGAGACAAATCTGCTGTGTTTTAGTAGCTTATCTCTGCTCCTTACTTGATTAGAAGGATCTCTGCCTGACACACCTCCTTTAGCCTGATTAAGTGATTGTAGCTACAGTGGAAAAGGAATGCAGAAGTGCACTAAGGCTTAACTTTTTGCTTCTTAACCTTAGGAACTGTGCTGGACTGACTGGAGTTTCGTGACTTAATTAAAGACCTTGTTGTATTGAAAAGTTAACTGTTTTCAAAAGAAAAAAAACAAACATAAAACAAACTCTGAGAAATGGCTTTGCCTATGCCCCTTGTGTTGTAAAGAGTATCTGTGTTTTACAGGTTCTAGAGAGCAAATGCTTACTGTAGGCTTCTGTGTTCAGTAACTCTAGAGCTACCTAAATTGACATCTGAGGACTATAGTGCTGACAGCCCCCCAGAGGCTGCTGGTCTCAGTCATGACTTTTGACTCTGAACCTGGTTGCTTTGAAAACACAGAATTTTGGACAGATATGCTCTGCATGTCTTGAAAAACAGTGTCTTTTAAAAGACACTTGCAAAGGTTCATTTGAAAGTTTGGAGCTTTATTGTAAGGTCTTAGGCGATTCCTTAGCGAACAAATTCCTTGTTTTTAATTTGTTTTTAATGTTTTTAATTTGTCATGCTTGTAATGCATATCAGTTTAGTAAAGCTCACAAAAGCTTGGTCTAGTCTTCTTCCAATATCTTGTTTGTATGTAAGGGAGTATAAGATACTACCTGAGTTGTGGGGGGTTGATAAGTACTAGAAAATGTTTACAGTGGGATAAATTCAAGAAGCACTACATGTGTGACTTGTCAAAGAAAAGGTAATGGGCATAAATAGATAATTACAAATGACAAGGAAGAAAAATTTAGGTAACTCCTTAGGGTAATGTAAGACCCCAATGTTTGGAAACTAAAGGCAGGTATTTCAGACCAGTAATAAAGCACACTTCCATAAAAGAAAAGTGGCAATGGATTCTATTGCTTCAGGAGGCTGTATGTTGGAAACTGCTTTTCTAGGAGCAGATTTTCACTTCAGCTGACTTGTAGAAGGGTTTAGCAGCCTCTGCTACATGAAAGGGCAAACTGATTTTTAGTAGCAGCTTTGACTTTCTTAGCTGTGGGGTTTTTTTCCCATCTATATCTTCCCCTCTGTAATGCTTGTCATGTAATAATTATTATTTGTGAGTTTGTTTAATTTCTTACAGGCTTCACCTGGTCTAATGAATGACTCTGTGTTACTGATTTTTGTCTTTCAACTTCATACATAGTTTTCATCTGTATCCTAGTGTGGAAGCAGAGATAATCGAAACAAGAGAAATGTTGGTAGTAGGGAGAATTACAGCTTATATCTAGGATGTAATTTCTTTTGGTTGATTTTGAAGATAGCATTAAGGCATGTCTTCGTAAACTTAAGGTCATAAATAGTAATGAAATTTAAGTTTTTATTCAAAGTGTCCGTCTGTCAGTTTCATGAGATTATCGCTTTCAGGCACATCAGCCAAATCAAATCCATATTGTTAATTGAAAAACATTTTCTCTGTACATGAATTTCTAAATCATGTGGGTTCGTTACATAGCCTGACAGTAACAGGTTGTGATGGGCTAAATCACTACCATTAGAGGCCCTTTACTAGTCTCAGCCTGCTATTTCATTTTATTTTGAGATTTCATTCTTTACTTGATTCTGAAGCTTTGTATATTCTTCCACAATTTTTCTCTTCTCCTGAAAATTAGGATGAAAGTATTTATTCTGTTCTTTTCAGTTGGTCTTCACATTGTGCCACCTGTGACTGCTGCTTATATTTAGTGTGGTTGATCAAACATGACAATTTAGAAACAGCAGTGATATGATTGATTTTTGTTTTTAAATGTGTTGTATATATTCATGTAACACCACCAGAAGCTCAAAATCCTTCCTACCTAACTTTATGAAAGGAATTTTCTCCTTACCCTTTCCTTATGGTGAGTGTTTTGCAATTTCTTATGTCATGTTTTTACTGAAGAAATGAATATGATTTTTTAGATGGTCAAGNAAAGGTTTCAAGAGACTGCTAAATATGGTGACCGAGGAAGATGGAAGGAGGATAAACTGTCCTTCCTGGGGAGGTGGTTTTGTACTACCTTTTCTAGCTAATGGCAGTAATTAGGTGGTGTGATGCTGAGCTTAAAATCTGATGGCTGTTAAAAAAAGATGCTATTTAGTGAAAAAAACTGTAAGAGGGAGCTTTAGGGAGACTTTTTTTTGCTTTATTTTTACTAGGAGTTTTCACCTCTTCTTTCAGTGTAAAATCTTTTTTCACTCTTGTGTTCGTTGGGAGATGAGAAGTGGAGCTACCTGCAAAAGTTCAAGTCGTTGTTGACTGTACAACTGTCACCTTTTGTTCTCCAGTTGAATATGTAAGAGACTGACTAACAATGGTATCGTTATGTGATGGCTCCTGAATGCTGTTGCCTGATGGGCGAGGAAGCGTCAGCTTTAATTAATGGACAGTCTGTTAGTACAGTTTGTTTGTTTGAACTGTGCTAGGAGGCCCATTGCTCAGTGATACCCTAATCTATAGGAATATTTAGTTGTCTGCCTTGGGAACCTTTCAGTCTGGTGTATGAGTTTCAATGTCTAAAATTCATTGATTGGCAGAAAAGTTATACTTGTGCCAGTAGCTGTGAATCGTTATTTACCTGTTTTGCAGCTTTACTTCTGAGAGTGACAGGCTTAGTATCCAGTTCTTCGGGCAGTGAAGCAAGTAGATGCCATCACGCTTAGGCAGGGCTTTAATCACAGTCCTGGTTCCGTTTCTCAAGATGCCATTTTAGTAGCTGCAGTGTTTTCTCTTTGGGAGCCCCTTACATTTACAGTAAGGTAGAAAAACCTTTTAAAACAAAGTTTCACATACCCATTATTCAAGGGTGCATAGCATGAAAAGCAAAGGTTAATGAAGTGCCTGTGTGTGAAAGTCTTAGTTGTATGTTAACTTTTTCTTTGGCAGCTCTAAACTATTCTGATTACAGCTTTTGTACAAAGCGTTTTCTGTCTGGTGCAGCTGTTGTGACTATACTGTGTGTTATGATCAGTCTGTCACTGTTCATTGATCTGGAGGGGAGTAGCCATTAATTACTCACTCCACTACTTGCTTCTCTAGCGGTGTTGCCTTTAGAATCTTCTGGTGAGAAGAATACCACTCTAACTTTGATAGAGTGAGGTTTGGTTAAACATCAGTGTATTTCACATTAGTTCACCTTATATTGTTTCTATGCAGAACTGTGTCTTTCAGATTGAGTTTTTGTTCTTGCAGCCTTTGTTTGGTGCCCGAAGTTGCATCAGGCTGAGGACTGTGAGAGTTTGTGTTACTGTAAATGCAGTTGGTTTATGTTTGCCATACCCATTGCCTTGGTTTTCTAAGTGATCCTTTATGGTACATTTTCAGCATGTGACAAGTAAATTTTAAACATGCTAACAGTGCTTGTTCATACTTTTTTTTGTGCTATCCAAGTAGTGAAACCAGCTTGTGGTACAAATTATACTTGCTGAACTTGTCATAAGGCATTTATCTGCTCTGTGTCACGGCACTCAAAATGGCTTTTGGCATTCCGCAGTCAGTGAAGTTGGAAGACAAATAAAAGTAAATAAACAGACTTCAGCATAGGTGCCTTGTCCCTTTCTGTTCTTCAGTGTTCGTTTTTGCTGCTGACCATTTGTGATGCATCATTATATTCTCATAATGCCAAATCATTATGTCCCTGCCACAGTCTGTTAGTTTTCATCAGCATGAGAACAGAAGAGGACTGTGGGACCGCTGTAATTCAGTGACTTATTTATTTATTTATTAATCTTCCGGGAGCAGCTCACGTTTTGGCTGGGAGTGGAAACGGAGTAATGTGGGCTTGGCATCACCCATACACTGCTGTAGAGAGAGGCTTTGGAGGCAGCTGAAGCCCACATTATCTGTCTGCTTAAGGGACTGAAACAAGGTCTAGGATGGGAAGAGAGCAAAGGTAGTGGAATCTGCATTGAGTCCTGCTAGTCTGAACTCTAAATCTTCCAGTGTTTAGTGTACCTGCGTTACAAGCTTTGACGTGTTGTTAATACTATTGTAGATCAGTATCCTGTTGTCTGTGGCTGTGTGTATAAGTGATACTCGGGTTGGTGTTTTTGAAGTGCGCTGCAGTGTGTGTGTGTGACAGAAGTACAGCTTGTGCACGTGCACTTACACTTATTCAGTCCTCTGGTATCAGCACAGGACTTTCAGAGCCTCAGAGGTCCAGCTTATGTATGCTTCTCACCTTCACTGTAGCTCAAAGACAAGTTAACATAGATTTCAAATAAAATAGGTTGGTGTCATGCAGTGTTTTCTCACTTGGTTAGCAAGAGCATTAACCCTGTGTGTGTTATGAGCTGAAGAGGCATGCATCACAGTTTGTCAAGTCTGTGGTGGAGATGCCAGAAGGAAAATTACATTAAAGAGATTCAAAAGATACCCACATGCAATTAGAAATTTAAGAGACAGGTGGATCAGTGGAAACCCGAATTTGTGAGGAACACTTTCAAAATGCTTTGTTCTGTAGCAGCAACTGGTCTGGTAGCTTCCAGTGTGTTTTCTCTGGTTGGCAGAATTTCAGCCAAAACCTTAACACTTCCCAAAACTGTAGTTCTGCACTGTGAAAGACAGCATATTCTTCCTGAAAATCTGCAGTTAAATGAGCTTTTACTTGCTTCCTTGCATTAGTACTAAAACTTGTCTGGCTCTATATTGAGCTGCCTTTAGAAATTGATCCGACTGAAAAGTGATGTCACACCTCCATTTCTCCGCATGAAAGCAAATGGCCTAGTTTTGCTGCTGGGTAAGCTTTTGAAACTTGAGATTTAGTGTTTTAATTTGTCTGTTAGAACAAGGGGAAGAAATCTATAGCTTTCTGCATATATATAGAAACCTGTAGCTTTCTGCATCTCTCATGCTATACATATGTTACATATATACTTTCGTTAAAGTGTCATTTCAAGCATGGTCAGTCTGGTGGTTGTATAAAGTCTGAAGACCAGCCTTGTGTGCCTGGTCCTGTTCTTGTCCCTTGGGTTATGGCATTCTGGTTGGTGGAGGTGGAGAGAAGACTGTGTTTGTTGCGGGCAAGTCTCCATATTTCTATTAATGCACTGATAATATTTATTCAAATTAATATTCCATCTTTTGTCTGATACTGTTCAAACAAGTTAATTTGGAGGCTTTTCTGATGGAACAAATTTCAGGCACTTGATAGTTGACAGTCTCTTTAATGCTTGGTAAGTAACACTGATCAGACACCAATCAAGGGGGAGAAAAAAGGCACATGTGTAGATGTGACTCTAGCAATAACCTGGCAAAGACATTTTTGTTCAACTAATTTATTTTTTTTAATATATCCCAGAATTATATTTTGCACATCCCAGAAGTATATTCTCCAGAACATGTCAGGTCTGAGAATTGCTGAAGCAAGCGGCAGTGTGGATCCCTGCCTTAGTTCTTTTGGCTAGGATCTCTGGTTGAGAAAGTGGTGTTTGGGGGAGCACAGTTTTCTCTTTTTTGCTGTGATGGTAGGAAATTCTCATCTTCTTAACATATGGCCTCGGCTGGTTCAGTGGGGGACGATGCTGGAAATTTTCACTGAATGTGAGAAGGAGCTGGATGATGATGCTGTTAGAGCAGTAATTTCCAAAGTAGCCACTGACAGCCAAGTGCAGACTCCCATGCCACCTCTGATGGGGAGATCTTTTGCTTGCCCTTTGCACAGTGATGAGATCGTCATTGGGTGCCCAGGCCTGAGACCTGGGATGTGGAGTGAATGAGTTGTTGTCTTTTTCTCTACCCAGAAATGAAACTCAAGATACTTATAGTAAGGAGGTAATATAAAAGGGGATCTTTTTTTGAAGCTTCCAGAAGAAGTTATGGAAAGATGTCCACAAAAACCCATCCCCCCCCAAGGGTGAGTACATTTTATAGGTTGTAGGAAACCAGCATAATTGATAAAAGGTACCAATTAGGAAGACAAGTGGTGATACAATTTCCCAGCAGGTCAGGTCCTTTCTCTGAGCCCCCCTTTAACACTAGTTGTACTTTGTCCATGAGAATGTATCTCAAAGAATTGTTCTCAGCCTTGGTTCCCAGGAAGAAACCAGATAGGACAGAGCCTTGAACCTCCTGGGGCTTGGAGCTCTGGAATTTGTTTTGTCTTCTGCTTAGGGAAAGGGCATGGAAAAGTACTGGAAAAACTGGTCACTAATACAATAGATTACAGAGCTACAAATGTATGTGTGAAGAATACAGAGAACATACAAAAGGAAAGCAAAACCTAAACAGTATCAGAGGGCACAGCATTCTGGGTCCATTCACAGTAAGGCCCATCTTGCCATCCCTCTGCAGATGAGCCACCTTTTGTGGCATAGGGGGTGATGCTGATGCAGTTCAGTTAGTAAAGATTCTGCTGCCATGGGACAAATTCTCAGGCCAGAGCAGAGGAGGAGATGTATATTTGTGTGTTTTAAATCAGTGAGTGTAGCAAACACCCTGTTTACACTATTTTCCTTTGCGTTATGGACTGGTTTTGCTTCTTTTAACAGGAGATGCTGTGTGTTTTCAGTGCTTATGCACTTAGTGCTTTCTGATTTTCATGAATCTTATGCTTCAGTCACTTAACACATATGCAAAATGAAGAAATGACACCATTTGCAACAAGAGAGCTGGTTTCTATGAGAAGTTTCATTTTGGCCTTGTGGAGGCCCTTTGATAGCTTCAGCCTAGTTTGAAGTCTCTGTCAGCCACATGTTATATCAGATACCGATGGCTGTGACACTTTTGAAGAATCCCAGCACTGGAGGAAAAAAAAACCCAAAAAACAAACCAAAACAAACTGCTTAATTTTTACAGTACAGAAAAAGAACATTGCAGTTCTTTTTCTCCATGTAGAAAACCCTAAAATGACAGCCTTGCTTTCCTTGCTCTATGATCATGAAAAGGCCAAGTTTGGAAGGAGCAATTCCAGTTTTATTACAGAGAAATATGGGAGAAAAACGTGTAAATGGAGNTTGCCTGTTCTGTTGCTACTGCCATAACTTTCCTGGGCACCACATGATTACTGAAACTTTGGATATGCAATCTTACTGCATTAAATGTGAGTCCCACAGAGAAACCATGCCTTTTGGAAACTGTCATAAACAATTGAAAGCGATTCTTCTCCCTTTCTTGTCCCCAGCCTTCCAGAAAGTCTTGCTTTAGAAGCAATGAAATCTAAAACATGCTTGCTGTATATTTTGGCTGTTGCTCTTGGTGTCACAAGGCTCTGTTTCCCTGCAAACAAGGTGTTTTCATTTACACTGGGGATTGGGGTTTTTTTCCTCATGGTGTTATGTTTTTAATTTAGCATAGCAGTTAATTCTGTTTGGAAGTGATCTAAAAGAACCAGGTAAAACTGGAGGCTCCATTTTGCTTGGTGCATGATGTACCAAGTATGTATTTTCTGTTTCTGTGCTTTCTGGTGGATTTGCAGCACTGTTGAATTCAGAATTGTGTTGGATGCACAGTGTAACAGATTTTGAACTTGTGGGGAAAGGGAGTATTTTTCAGTTGGAAAACCATGCTTATTCTTACTTGCACTGCCAGATGCAGCAGAAGTTAATCCTTTGCTGCAATATATCTCCTTGAGAGATCATGTTTTAAGCTACTGCCAGAGAAATGCTAACATGTGAGAAATGTGTCTCTAAGTTTGTAGTGTTAAGTCAGTATTTATTCCCTATCTACTATGTGTAAAAGTAGTAACTTCACATAGGAGACTGACTTCAGTTTCGTTCTTGCCTAGTTCTGCCGTTTCCAGTGCTCTTGTCCTGTACATCCCACATGGATAGGCAATGTCTTGACTGCTGAAACAGCTGTCACAGGTGTGTGGCAGTTAATCATAGCACTTTGCTGCAGCCTCTACAGCAGCTGTTTTAAATCTGTATTTCCTGATAGCTATTTTACAGATGTGTTAGATAGAATTTATTTATGTTTATTTAAACATAAGTTCTTAATTTCTTATACAGGCTGTGCTTATATGAGGTTGTAACACTGAGCTCTTTTTGAATTGTCCATCAGTTAGCTTCCTCAATTGGACATTGTTTACATTACCAAATAATCCAATAAAATATTTAAAAACAAGCATTCCAAGATTCAATTTGCATTCCAATTTACTAGTCTACTGCCTTTTTTCAAAATGAAAGTGTTGCCAAAAATGTTGTCAGTAACATGCTATCTGCATATGATATATGCAGATACGGAAGTATTTTAATGTAAATATGAACAAAATATTTTCAGGATTTTTTTTATGATTCTTGCTTTTCTTTTTGAAAGGTTGTAGCCTTGGGATGCTAGCCAGACTTTGAACTGTAAAAGAGAGCATAAAGAATGCAGGATGTTTTTAAAATAGACTGAACTGTGAGCAGATGGCTTCATTAAATTCTTTTTAGGCAAGGAAAAGCAGTTACTGCTTTTGGAACAAAATTGGCTAAAGCAACTGCTTGTACATTGCCATCCTAAGTGTGAAGCAGGTAGAATATTTGCACAATTCTGTGTAAAATGATTGGTCCACGTACCTTCAAAATATAGATTCAGGAGAGTTGTGCCTCTGTTCTGTGAAATGATGGGTATGAATTAGAACAAAAAGACTGAATGTTTTTCATCAGTTCATTTTCTTTGCACGTTTAAAATATTGGGCATGGGGGGGGTCTCTGCTAGTTGATTTTTTGCTCCTTGACCCCAGAATTCTGTTCTTTGCCACAAAATTCTGTTTTACTTTTCTTTTTTTTGTTTCCTTTCTGGAGAACACAGTGGAAAAAATGCTTTTATAACTTAATGTAACAAAATGGAGTTATAAATGGTTTTTGAAAGAGAGTGATTCCCAAAAGGTAATTTTCTTCCTTTGGAATATAAAGACTTCTGGCAGAAGTTTATCAAGAGCACGGTTGCTCAGGGTTTTAGTGTTCTTGTGTGGATCAAAGTTTTGTGTGCACAGTGTGAGTAAATTTTTACTTTGGTAGCACCTAAGCTGTAATTAGGTACTTGATGCTCAATTTTCTCCCAATCCTTCTAGCCCCAGTGTTATAAAAGAACTTCTAAACTTTGGGTCAAACCAAATAGTCTCAAGTCACAATATATGAATACCCTCCCACCAGCAGAATGTCTGTTGAGCTTTAAAGATAGCTTTAAGGAGGAGAATTTGAAGGGCTGTTAGCTCCTTTCAGAGTTGAGTATTTCCTTTAATTTGTTGTCTTTAAAATTAAATTTAAAGGCAATAAATTTGATATCTGGGAAGACAGTGTTCCTGCTATAATGCTAACTTCGTTGGTATTGATTACGGCATCATCCATTCTTTTCCCTGTGAAATGCCTCTTTAATACAAATTAGATATTAACCTGTTTTAAGTAGTGGAGGAGGATGGTGTGTCTGCTGCTGGTTGTTCTGAGCTCATGTGTTAAGGCTTGTCTGCTGGTATTATACGGTATATTCTGAGCTCTAAACAAGCTTCTGTGCTGGTTTCAGCTCTGCTAAAATGTCGCTGGCAGATAATCTGGGGCCGTAGTGTTGGAATTAATTTGTTGTTTGTGATTGAGTCAGGAGAATGCCTTTATTTATGAAGGTGCTCGTGAATGGGTTTGTTTCACCATACTGAACCAAACACCTCAGCATAGTAGTTGTGTGGAAGTTTGTTGTGAATGTTTACACATATGAGCAAAATAGAGCAAGTCCATGGTTTTTACTCAGATTGCTTTTTTAAGGGTAAATTTGCAATGTACACATGCATTGTGGAAACTAGCTGAGCCAGACATCATATTGCTGGAGGAGATTTTGTGCTTAATTAGAATCAATACATTCCACAATGAGAGTAGAAAATAGAAAATGACCTTGAATTTGGGAGGATGAATTAATGGCATGTTATTTGCCTTGTTTGAGGTTTTTCCTTGTGTTATTTGCACCCTGGATTCTCCTGTTAAGCTTTGCATGACTATGATGCTTTGATTTAAAATGCTGTGTTTTATGTGTGTGTTTTATGGAACAATGTGTGGTACTAAGAAAGCTGGACAGTGCCACTATTGTGACAGAAGTATCTGAGCAGACCCACTGTAAATGCAGTTCTGGCCCGAGCTGTTTTATGCCTGCCACTGTCTGTAAGACAAAGGTTTGAGACTTATCCTGCTGCATGTTTATGAAAACAGTCATGGCTGTAAGTGGAGACATGATACAACCTCATGGTGTATTAGGTATTTGCAAAGATTGGCAGCATTTTTCTTACTCTTTTTTCCACTCTCTCTTTGTTGCTGACAGATGCAACACTGCTTCATAAGGTTATGGGGACCCTAATCGGCAGGTGTTTTAGATTCTAGATTGTACACATTTTCACCTTTCATTTGAGCAAGAACTGAATGTTGTATAACCATAGTTCTGGTACATCACTGAGTGTTAGCAATATGTGCTATGAAAAGTAGTCTTGTTAAACGTCAGGCCTTGCACGTCCTCTGGACAGGAGCTCAGTCCTATATTTGTGTCTGTCATTCTTTATTGATGCTTTGCAAACAAAGACTGTTAAGCCATTCGGACATCTGGGCTGAATCGCATTTAACCAGCTTATGTGAGCAAATGTTTCTGCCTGTTAACATAGTAAAATGTTAGCTGCAAAGCCTGGGTTGTTCTGCACAGAGATGGATGGTTTAATGTGGTTATGATTTAACTGATTTTACTCAGCTTGTTCTAACTATGGCTTTTTCCTCATAAAAGCAGAAATGATTGCTGCTTTGCAGCCTAGGTTTAATCTTTCAACCTATGGAAATTCTCTGCTTTTCTCTTTCTGTTTAGCTTCTGTCAGCCACAGACCCTTTATAAGCAGAAGCAAAGGAGGAAAGGGTGTCTGCAGACATACTGCAGATCAGATGCCTCTTGTTCCTGGCCAGCCTTGGTTTAGACCAAATAATACACAATATCTGAAAAAAAATTTGTTGGTTTGGTAGTGGTTTTATCTGCTGGTGGAGTAGATTTTTCAGCTTCCTTGAAACTGGAGATGTAATGATCCGTATGTTAAGAAGATAAAACATCTGCCAAGACTGGAGTGTAAATAAATTCTTAGTCGGAGTCTGCCTTGTTTCTACATTTTTCCAAATTCACAGCAGAGGAAAATGGATCTGGTGTTCCCATATTTGCTCCTGCAACTTTGATGTGGTTGTCAGTGCTTTAGCTCATAGGTGTGAACAGCTTCACACTATTCTGTGCTGCTGCAGAAAATGTCTCAGGAGCAGGGTGGGAGGAAAGCCAAGGATGCAGCCTTAAGTCATGGCTTCAGGTTGCGCTTAGTTGAGTAACTGCCTGTTACTTTTTCCATGTCTTTTTGCTCCCTTCCCTTGTGACCTCTTGTGCTGCTGGTGGTGCTTCTCTTGAGTGAGATCTTTATGATGATGGGACTGTAAAATGTCCTGGTTAAAAACTTATTCTCTGTCTTACTCTCCTGGTATGGCTTTCTTCTGAAACAGCTGTCCGATTTTTAAATTTGATTTTTATTTTTACTTTTTACCTCCGCTGTACTATGTGGCATGTTACTTGCCCAAACCAGTTGTGCCTGTTTTGTTCTTGTATTGTTCTCTTCAGTGTTTAATGCAAATCCTGCTGATCAGTGGTGGCTGTTTCTGTTTCAGGTACAAAAAACTGAGTCATTGTTATGCTCGTTTCCTCAGGTCCTGCTGGATGGGCAGCATCCATTGTGTAGATTAAGAGGCTGAATACTGTGTAAACCCTGACCTGACTATAGTGTTTTCTTGCAAGAGTGGACTAGTAACTTAACTTTCAGGCCTATAGACTTGCCTTATCCTCCCTCTGCTGGTGATCAGCCTTCTGTAGTCTCATGGATACAATTGTCACAGACTGTCTTCTAATAGTGACTGTTACTCCAGTAGAGTTTAGTCTTTTGGAGGACAAACAGTTGACATTATTGGGATAGGGTTTGACAATACTTTATATTCTCTACGCATTTTTGCTATTTTCGGTTTAAATTTAGCAAGCAAGCAGCAGAAATGATTCTGTGTTCTTCCATAGCTTTGCTGCTGGGAAGAACTCTTCCTTTCAGAAGCAGTTTTTATGTTTTGGTTTAGTCTTCCAGTGTGCTATAGTAACACATTGAAGTGTTTGCTTTATCTGCTTTAATAGATCACTTTAAGAGCTTGTAATCTTATTTGTCTCAATTTCAAGCTGGTAGGGCAAGGATTGGAGGACTACAGACTTTCTATTGGACGAGCATTTCACCTGAAAAATACCATTCAGCTCTAGGTTGTTTAGTCAGAGTGAGGTGATCCAAATGATGGTAGGTTTATTCCTCGAAATCGTGATCTTTGCTGTTGATATCCCAAGAACGGGCTATGTGCTTTGCTGTCTGGAGAGAGAACTGCTAGTTGGTCTGAAAATTCATCAGTCGTCCTAGAGTCAAAACTATGAAACAGGACTCTGCATACCAATGGGAGGGAGAAGTCCACCTGACCCTTGCCTCTTGTGGCAGCAGGGAAGAGAGTAGAGGGTCTGGCATCGGGTCTTTGCTTGTGGTCACATCTCTCACTTAGAAGCAGCTCATGGAGATGGGTTTATTATGGGCACAGGGTATGACTGCTAGAAGACCAGATAAAGTGCTGCTGAGAGAATAGGCACTTTTTCAAATCTGTCTGCATTCATATGCATGAGATTGTCTCTGCAGATGGGTGTTTTCTAAGCTGGTGTAAGTAAGTGCTGGAAGTGTGGTTGTACTACTCCTGTGGCAGGAGTGGGTCGTTCAGTGCAGCTGGAAGAGTCCTGTGGTGGCAAAGGAGTGGCTGCTAAAACGGGGTAGGTCTGGTAAGTGTTGAGGGAGCTGTGAAGGAGTGTGATGAGTGGGTGGGAGATCCTCACAGAGTTGGACAGAAAGTGGTGGTGGAAAGTGGTGGGAGGTGCTCACAAGCAAGCTACACTACCAGCTCTTTAGATGATTAAGAGGAGAGATAAAAAATGCTTATTAAACTGGTTTTCCCCTTGAAACCTTATGAGCTGGCTTAGTAGCAGAGAATTATTTGACAAGTGACATAAGGATTAAGATGTGTAAGCTGAAAGTAGAGTGAACTTCTATTGAGTTGCTGGAATTGTAAATTTTACAAGCCATGTGAAAATCCTCGCTAGGCAGGCTTCTCACCTTCTTTCTGTTGGAGCTGCTGAAGCCTTCAAGTCTTTCTGACTAAAGTTTGCTTTTTTTGAACTGTTTTTCAAATGCCCTACCAAGTAGAGGCGCTCATTGTGACATTTTGGTAGGCTTCCTGATCGAGGCTTTCACCAGCAGCCTTTGTGTGCCACAGGAGCTGGTGGAGTGCTCTTCTCAGAGCCTGTTTTCCCAGGCGTGGTCACCTTCTGGTTTTGCAGTTTCTGTATCCTTCAGTAGTGGAGCAGTTAATCCCAGGCTCTTGCACTCTTTATCACACATGGAACTGGCAGCTGCACTGTCATATATGAGAGAAGCTTGAATGTAACACATGTCTCTGAGCACTGGAAGATGTACCACAGCCCTGGAGAGAAGATAAATGCCATTGAAAGTTCTGGGCCTTGGATGAAAAAAGACCCATCACACATGAACTAGTCTGAGCTATTGCTAGTCAGCAGCTCGTCTTGGTCAGGACCTGATTGTTTTCAGGACATGTTTTCTCGGGAAGTGTTCTATGGATCCTCTTTTGTTGGACAGGAAAGACTCCCATAGGAGATCTGGCAAAAGATCCTGTAGTAGGTAAAATGAAGCAACCAGTTTTTGTACTCTGAGAAGCAACAGGAAATGCATCTTTGTTTACCTGTGCGTTACGAATAATTTGGAGAACTTAGGTGAATGTCAGAAAGATGAAGCTTTTATATCACTGCTGAAACATGTTTGAAATAAACCTAATTCTTTAACTTGTCATAAGTTTGTCCTTGTATTGAAGAAGGTTCATTTTGAGTAGTACTTTTAAATGTTAGCATTTAAAACTTTTGGTTTCATTCTAACACAAAGGTAAGTAAGCAGTGGCTTTTTTTCCTGCTCAGGGTGATGCCATTTAACATCATCCTAGGCAACACAGCATGACAAGTGTTTTGCTAGCAGCCTTGAGGGAGTGATCAACTGTCATGGGATTGCATCACCATTTTCTGTCGCTTAAAGGTTGGATATGCCACCAGCCTTTCAGAGCATGTCAGAATTCAAATAGCTTTAACCTGTTTAGATACTTTTAAAGTGCCATGACTCAAAAGAGCTAAAGGAAAAGGGCATAATGCCCTTTGTGTTAGAAAGATAGAGAAGCTGTTTGAGCATAGATACTCTGGTACCTATGTTTTTTCTGCAGAGTGACTACTAGTTTTAGGCTTTCTCAGAGAGCAAACTGGGAAGTTTGTGATCAATTAGGAGCAGCTTGTGTTGTGCCCCGAGGTGTGCAGTTGGCTGACCTTGCTGGTGAGCAGCTTAGACTATTGCATGCAAACTGTAGTGCAGTTTCTCATGTGTCACTGAGCAACAAATCTGTTGTTAAAGACAATGTTTTGCCAAGCAGAAATATGTCTGCAGCCTGTAGGAATAAGGAGGCTTAAATGAAGCTTGCTAGCAAACAGTCCAGCAGGAGACAGGATTCGTAGCAACAAAAATAATGAGATCTGTCATTCTGTCTTAAACTGTAGAGGAGCGGTAGCAAAGCAGCTAATACATGGATGTTAATCTGGAGTACTGATTTCAGTTGGTAGCATGTGTACTCGTGGTTACCTTGGATGACTTCTAATAGATCTGCAAAAGCTACTTAAGAAAAGCAAGCTGATTGTTAGTAGATTTAAATTCTCAGTGCAAGTCTGCATATCCTATAGGAAACCTGAAGATTAGTAGCTTTCAGTTTCTAAAACAGAAATTTTCTGGATTCAAAGCAGTGTAGATAATAATTTGCTGGAAAGAGCAATATGAGGAGTTACTCCACAAATAAATAGCATCTTGTTGGGTTCATATTTTAATAATGGATTTTTTTTTTTTTTTTTTGTTTTAAACTCTTGCAATAATTTAAAGCTAATATTCCAATTAGAGAAAATTGGGGAAAGTGTCAAGGGAGAGTGAGAAGGAAACCAATGCTTACTAAAAGTAATTTGTTTGTTTACTGTATTAAGTCTGCCTTTATCAAACAAAAACAAAAACCAAAACCAGAAGACCCAAACCAAACTGCCAAACATTTAGCAAACAAGCTGTGAAACAATTGAGATTCAAATTTAGAAAATTAATACCTCCACAAATAACTTTAACCTTTAAAGTTTAATTTTAATTAATGAATAAGGATGATTTTTTGTTTTGCTTCGTAGAAAGGGCCCATTTATTTTATAGGCTGTATGGGGGCTTTTGTTTGTTTCTTGCTTTAATCGCTTTAAATAAAATTACACTTGGAATATAGACAATGAAGGTATCTTCTTGAATCTCGTCTCTGCTTGTTCTGGGTTGTGCAGCAAGGAAAGGGGATATAGCAGCCTCAAGGACGTTCTTTGCATATTTTCTGGTAATGTGTTACCAGTATCTGACGACCTCAGAAAGTTATAAAGCGATACAGGAAAGTAGCTAATGGTTTGAGCCACTGAAGAATCTGGTTCACAAGTAACATTAATTACCACTGAATTCTCTGACATATCTCTCTTGTTTGGGATTAACTTCTGCATTTGGCTCAGTTTAACCTAATTTTTCCACTCTGACATTTGAAATGTGAAAGCTGTAAGTGTTCTGGGGTGGGAATCTCTGGTTTGAGATAAGACATGAATGGTGGTTGCTGTGACATTTGGAGGTCAGCATTGCCAAGGAAAGCTTTGTTTCTCTGTTGAGCCCTAAACCTTGGAGGAAGCACATAAATCTCATCTTGCCTCTAATGCCTTCATGTAATTTCCAGTTCTCTTTTCTGTAATATTTAAACCCCCCCCAAATTTAGTTTTCAGTGGCTGGAAACTTCTAGTAGTTTTCTGTTTTGTCAACAAGATTTGAGGCAGAACCTCGGTGGTGTGCATATCTCCTATCTGTCCTGTTAAAATATCTATAATGATAGTGCAAACAATGTTTTCAAAGTTAATTATCGAGTGTTATAATGACTCTCTGTGCAGCATTTCATTTGGCATAAGAAAAAGCTCATTTTAGGCTTTGCAGGAGTTAAAATCCCAGTAATGCTTATGAGAATGTTCTGTGAGCAAAGCCCGTATTAATCCTGTTCCTGACATGCTCACACGTAATTTGAAGTGAAACCTGAAGCACATGTACTGAGAGATCTTCACCTGTGTTTTTGGATGTATGGAAAGCAGTAATATGGGCACAAACTCATACCCAGTTACAAGGTAAAGGTCAGAATGACCTTTGCATTGTTAATGTCAACACAAGGGTTGTATTGAGGCAGGAACAGTTGTGATCGATGCTCTGTAACCCCACAGAATAGATATAACAGCACATGATTAATCACTGCATTTATGGAAGATATCCCAAAGTCAGAGGGGTTTGGATTTGTTGGTTTTTTTGCCTTGTTTT
>VWZN01020935.1:55955-70368 GCA_013396955.1 Regulus satrapa | reverse complement strand
TTCACCCCACAACTGTAAGTGTGGTATAGTCTTAATACCTTTAATCTCAATTGGTTCCTACAAGAAAATTAGAACTAACTCATGTTTTCTTGGGTTTTGGTTTTTTCCTAATTTCTTCCTGAATGAATAGGAATAATGTGGGGTTGTCAGCAGTGTGTGCATACAATCTGTCTACTGTAGAAGAAGTTTTCTCGAAAGGAAAATACATGCAGAGTGCTACAGTGGAACAATCTCATACAAAGTGGGTACGATACAATGGGGAAATTCCTAATCCTCGTCCTGGCGCGGTAAGTTTCTGTAGTCTTGGATCTGATGACTTTTTTAATGCCTGGGGGAAACAGACTGGGGAATACTAGTAACCTACTAATGATTCATTTGTTTGCCCTTACCTGGTTACTTCTCATAAAAACTTCATAGCAGAATACTGAAGCGATACGTTCTGAACGTTTTATCTGCAAGTCAAAGAGTCTTTAGTTTTGGTTTTTTAAAATTTAGAATTAAGTTATTTACTGGTTTTGTATTTAATTATTTTTTAAATAATTTTCTCATTGTGAAATAGAACTCATTTTACGCTAGCAACATCATACACTTTTTAGTTCAGAGGGAAAGAAATATAGTCACTGTTGCATTGTCTCAGTAGAATAAGCATTTTTATCTAATGTAGTGTACTGCTCTCCATACTCAAACTTTCCTAATGCTGCATCTGTTTCAGACTTGTTTTACTTTTTTTACTTTTGTTTTCAGACTTTTTTTTTTTACATAATTCCTTATGTTCATTACAGTCACACTGTTGCTAGTACTTAAAGAGGTGATGGTTAAAAGTACTGAAGGTGTGTGAGAGCACAGAAGGAATATTTTCCTCAAATGTATTTTTGACCCAAACAAAAATGTAGTCCAAAGCTCAGGGATTAGTACATCCATGAGGCCAAAGTGCTGTGAGACCTGAGGACCTTCCTTGTTACAATGAGTATAGGTGTGGTTACTGGCCAGAATAATGTGGAGAAGAAATTTAATGCAACTGCTGTTAATTGTCTTTATTTTGTACAAGTAAAAGACAAAATTTGGTTGTGATTTTTCTTTCTCACCCTCTCCCTGTCCTTCTTTCTAGTGTATAAATAATGAGGCCAGAGCATCAAACTACATGAGTTCTCTGAATTTACCAGACAAAACATTGCAGTTTGTTAAAGATCATCCTCTAATGGATGACTCAGTGACCCCAATGGGAGACAGACCTCGGCTGGTCAAGCGAGATGTGAAGTATACACAGATTGTAGTTGACAGAGTCAGAGCACTCAATGGCACCATCTATGATGTTATGTTCATTGGTACAGGTGAGTTCTGCAAAGCACCTGCTTTCGGTGATGCACTGATTCTTAATTTTCTTAGAGACATTCTTGAGAGATGTGTGTATTTACAGTGCTTCTACACAGCTGGTGAAAAAAAAAAAAAACAAATCAGGTGCCATAGTAAGTGGACAGCCTTACATGCTTTGAAAAAGTATTGCAGGAAGAGAACTGCAAAACTTCTGTGAGTTCAGCAAAACCACACAGTATAATCCTCAAATGGCTATTCTGTGTACCGAGATGTTTTCTTGCTCAGCGGTTCTGATGATGGCAAGTTTAACAGTTGCCTTTGACACTGAGTTTTGCTGCTGAACAGCAAACAGATTATGGAGACAGTTTATGTGTTATGTGATTATGCAGATTATGTGACAGTTTATTGTGAAGGCTTTTTTCCTGCCTTTTTATTTCAAGGATAAACATACTTAAACATATTGCTCCATTGTTTCAGATCGAGGAGTCCTGCACAAAGCTATCAGCTATGAAAATGGAATGCATATTATTGAAGAAACACAGCTTTTTCAAAATTCTGAACCAGTTCAAACTCTCTTGCTTTCATCCAAAACAGTAAGTGGTATAAGCATCACAGCATTCATCTCCTTTTGTTCTTTGACAAATCCTTCTTTGTACCACTTTGTGGCCTTGTGACAAGAGACCATCGCTGTGCAAAGAGCTGAAGGCTGCATTTGCAACTCACCATGCTGCAGCAATCACATATTGCCTGCTGCATTTTAATATATTTGGTAGGTGTCAAGCTTCTGAAGGAATTCAGACATAGGAAGTGGCTGGGCGAGCACAGGTATGCAGGTGTTCACTTGGTTTCCATGTGCAGAAACAGGAAACTGTTAAGTGTTTTAAGGAACCTGTTTCAGGTTTGGAGTGATGTAAAAAACCTGACCCCTTGTGGCCACTGCAGATTTGTGAGGAAAAATCCCTGGAGTTGAGGTTAGTGGAGGAGGGGTGTGTGGCTCTGGGGAAACGGAAGAGGAGAGAACAGTCTTCTAGCACAGGAACTCGTAATTGGGTAGTGAATTTATTTCTGCTGTCCTAAGTCTCGCAGGCTCCTGCATGCTGGTTGTGTCGTGAGAGCAGTCACGTTGCTGCAGCTGAGGGGGGAGACCTCTGGTGAGTCCTGTCTGCCCAGTGGGGCACCAGCTGCAGCTCCAGCTGGATGGCACAAGAGCTGCTACACGCTCCAAACCTGGCAGCTGTCCTGCACTTTTTAAAAGTTCCTTGGTTTAATCCTGGAGTGCTTTTGTGACAATAGGATGGTCACTGCGTGTAGTATGTACATGAGTTGTGTCTCTGCCCCTAGTTATTCAGACCTTCACATCCATAAATATATCTGTCTATGCCTGAAGTCGCTTGTAGAATCAGTGAGATTTTCTGGGTTTCACGAGGAATGAATGCCTCTTTTGAAGTATCTAGTAGTAATACCAGCATTCAGTAGCTACCTAGTGATCCATAAGTACCCTGCAGCTTAGGGATTTAGGAATACTTCTACACAGCTTTTATTTTTGTGTGATATTCAATAAAATTTTGCATGTCAACATGATCAGCTCAGTGGAACAGAGCTTTATGCCATAATTTTTACAAGCTCATTCTGCATACTTATTTATCCTTTCGTGCTTATAATAAAAAGAAAGGACAGAGGATATTTTTTGCTAGCCAAACAAAAATCGGGATTATAAATGTCTGTGCTTAGTTTTCTATAAACATGTTTGTATTATTTTTGTATGATATTTTGCACTGACAACTTACTTATGAATCTGTGCAAATATGTGTTATGTATACATACATACACACATATATACACACACACACATACATACGTACATATATGCAAAGTATTTGCTTAATCTGCAAAAAACCTGAAATTACTTGTTTTGACAGGAAGTTTCAGAATCTGCCCTGTCATAGAAGATAAAGGCAGATAGCTCTTCTAATATATATGCTAATACCCATTCTTCTAATTGTGGGATCATTCCTACACTGGCTTAATTATGATTTGGCTATTCCAGGGCAGTAAAAAGAAAGAGATGGGAATTAAGCTTGATACCAAATACACATCATATAGCAATTTCAGCACACACTTTGAAGGCTACTGTAAAAATAATGACATTGAATTTATTCCCTCTGAGTCCAGATGCCACATACTGACTGAAGTAATGCTTCCTGGTACATTCCCATAAAAGCAGAGGTCCTTTTCTGTGATGGGGAGTGGGAGGTTGGGTCAGCTGCTGGAGTCATGTTAACTGTATAGGCATAGTAACCATCCAGGCAGGGATTCCTCCAGCTTCCCAGAGAACACAAGTTCCTGCTTTCACAGTCAGTGGAGTGAAATCACAGAGCTGGTATTGTGTTGCACGTCATGGCCATCCCACAGTAGTGGACTAACCACAGAAGGGTAATAATTACCCTGGTGGTGGGCTTTAGACCTTTCTGGAGTCAGAGTCCTTTCTGAGAGCATTTTTCAGTAGTCTCGGGTGTTCCCATAGTGTGTGGACTGTGGTGGGCAGTCAGATGAGCCTATGGTACATTATCTGAACTCCTGCTTGACTGGAAGGTGTGTCTGGATTTCTTTTTTTTAATGGTTTGCTCAGCTTGCTGCATGCTCTCTGAACTCTTGGATGTATGAGCTGGGAAACATGCCAAGACGCTACAGCTGATGTGCAGCGTTGCACTGTTGCAGTGTTATCCAGCAGAGCACTAGAGAGATGAGCAGCACTTGGTGCACAGTGGAAATCTTAAAGCAGAATGGAAAGCTTCTAGGAAGTTGTGTGTCTCTAACACTGCAGACTTCCCTTCTGTGAGCACTGCGGAATACTCCCACAGTACTCTATGTTAAATTTCAGGATGGAAGAATGCATTTGAACCTTCATTTAACTGTTCAAACTGTATCTTTCAGCAGTGCCAGCAGATTCTGTTTGGATTGTCTTTTAGCTTACAGTTTCCAGTGTCAAGAGTTTACCTGAAGGTTGTTTGCACTTAATATACAAGGAAGATTCAAGCTAATTTTTGCTTGCTCTTGCAGCTTCCTCTAGAGACTTCCTCATAATCATTGCATTAAAGAGACTGATCTGTTTGGAGCTCCTGTGGTAGAACCTCCTTACATCCTGAGCAGAGTATCAGTGAACTCCAAAACCTAAATGCAGCCTTAAGATGCCCTGTCACTTCTTTTCTTGAGGGTGCTTATGATGTCAAGACCAAATGTCTGCACCTGAATATGAGAGATTTGAAGAATCTTTCCTTGGATGTCTGCTCATTGCTTTGTGACCATAGTTATCCTGCTGGAGTCAAACAGTCTCACTACAGACATAACTGAGTAAATTTCTGTGCACTGAGACCTGTACAGCTGCAGTCCAGGAAAGGCCATTCCATGTTTGGATCCAGCTCGTTTGCCTGACAGTTACAGTAGGCTGCTGATAAACCTGCTTGGTATTCTGCTCAGGATGAAGGCATCCCACTGCCAAGGTGGGTTGTGCCATTCACCTTTCTGTGCAGAGCCTCTCTAAAAGAGTAGTGGGTGAGTCACTGTGACTTTGGGTTGCAGCACAGGCCCCTTTCTTGAGGCCTGATTATATGTGAAGTCACAGTGTACCTTTAGCTGTCATTCTCCCCGAGCTCTAAAGCAGAGAGTGAAATACAGCAGCTGCCTGCCTTTTATGAGTGTGGTCTTTTCCTGCTGTGCTGAGAGTCAGACTGCTTTGGGGTCCCCAAAGCAGCAATGGTTCCACAGCCATTGTGAATATTTAACCCTTCTTCTAGGTCTCTTGCCAGGCAGTGCTGTTTCCTTTGAATACTGTGGTGCTATTCCTTAAGAAGCGTTTGACTCTCGTAAGGATGTGGCTGGAGAGACTGGCTGGCTAAAGAGCTGAAGGCAGTGCTTTGTTTTAACAGGATAGCAGGAGCAGCCCTACTGCCTGCTCAGTCTCTGTGTGCCAGCTGCAGCCTTGTCACCAGCGCAGCCTTGCCTTGCCTCATAGAAGGAGTGTTACATTCATGTTTCTGGAAAAACTAATAAAGTCATAGTTACATATGGTTACTTTCTACTTATCTGTTCCAGTCTTTTGTAGTGGTTTTTTTTTTTCCTCAGCATTTTCAGCATTGCTGCAGTATTTCCAAGATAACTTTCTAGAAACAAAAGATAAATAAAATACTAATAAAATGCTTACTCTCCTGAGGCACCACCTTTTACAAAAAAGGCTGTATATAGGCAACTCTTAAGTAAAATTTAAATTGTTCCATGCATTTATTTTTTTTTTGTGCTTTCTTTTTTTTTAGGGCAGAAGATACCTCTTTGCTGGTTCAAATTCTGGTGTGGTGCAGTCTCCAGTGGCATTCTGTGACAAGTACACCACTTGTGTTGACTGTGTTTTAGCAAGGGATCCTTATTGTGCCTGGAAGCCTCTTGAAGCTTCCTGCATTGATATTTTTAAAGAAGGTGAAATGGAAAGGTAATAGTGTCCTTTGATTACCTACCAGTTGCAATCAATGTTTAATCAGTCTTGTCCCTTACTGATAGTTAGAATTTAAAAAATAGAATGTTTTCAAATGCAAATTTTTCCTATCCATTTATTTCTGCTAGTGCTGTTTAGGTTACTCTTATTAGTACAAGGGGATGGGCACATTTAGGAAGCAATATTTGAAATTGTAATGGTTGGACTTCCTTTTACAGGAACTGGATTCAAAACATAGGTGGAGATGCATCTTCTTGTTCTGGTGAGTTAGTCTTTGAAGAGCTCTTTCATATGTCTAGATGGAGTGGTGAAAGAGTTCTGCTTAGTTCAGCTTTGCTTTTGTGATTATCTGGACATTCATTTACATTTTAATAGGTATGGGATTCTGCTTTGAATATTGCAGCATCTGTACAACCTGCATGTTGTCTTAAAAACTGTCTATGTTTGTATGCATTTCAGTGTGCAGTGCACAACCCCCTGAAATGAATGGGGGCACCTCAACAGTGACTTGTGAATGAAAGCAATACCAGAAGTACTTCTATTGCAGAGGCCTCTGTCTCTTTGATGCAGCATTTGACATTCTCCTGTGAGCTTTGACAAGTGCTTGGTTATTGCTGCTAGATCAAATTAAATTATTCAGAAAAAAAGCTGGTTTTATGGTGAGAGGGGAGGGGGAACTGAGAACATGATATAGAGCAGCTGCAGTACCTTCCATACTGCTTTAAAACAAATAACCACAGGTCCTTCCTTTATGGTGTGTGCTGCTGCCACCAGATCAAGGAGATCCTAAAGTGGAGTAGAGTTACAGGAGATTTGAGCAGCAGTGAAAAAAGCTCTTAAGAGTTCGATGTACTCACTTTTTATTTCTAATTCAAGCAGTGTATGGACCACCATGAGAGCTTTGCTTGTTTTGGGGTTTTTTTTGGTGGTTGTTGTTGTTGTTGTTGTTGTTTTTGTTGTTTTTTTTCTTTTTGTTACCTTATAGGGTCCCATAAGTTGTGGGTGTACCACATAAGTGTACATATCCTTTTTTTCAGAGGAGAGTTCCTAGTTCAGTTTTCTCTAGGATACTCTGCAGTTGCTGCTTTACTTAAAATGCATTGATTTGATATAAAGTGAGACCAAGTACAGTGTCTTTCCCAAACAGTGACTTCCCAGGTGCACACTCAGTTGGGGATCAGTGAGGTCTCACCTTTATGTAGAAGTGGAGGATATCTTAGAGTTGAGGTGTCCTATCTCTTAGTTTGTCTTGATGTTCCACGTGCAGCTTGGTATTCCACTGCGATTCTTGCATGCTGTCCACCTGGTCTTGTGAGGTGAATGCCGTAGTCTTCATGCTTCCAGTAAGACTGTAACACAGTCTGGTGAAGCTGTACAGATTAGAGCAAACTGGAATCATTGCTGATACTCTGCACATTTATTTTGATGTTCCAGATAAAGTAAGAGAGAATCCCCTACAGCATACATTCAAGCATGGGAGCACAGCAGAACTCAAGTGTTCTCAAAAGTCCAATCTGGCACAGGTAGTTTGGAAGTTCAAAGACGATGTTCTGAGAGTGGAGAGTCCCAAGTACCGTCTGCTGGAGAAGGCACTGCTCATCTTCAATTTATCAGAAGGAGACAGTGGTGTTTACCAGTGTTTGTCAGAAGAAAAAGTGAAAAATAAAAAATTTTCTCAAGTGCTGGCTAAGCATGTTTTGGAACTGAAAAAAATGCAGCATACCACAGTGGGCCCCACCGCGACAGCCGCACCGACAGAAGGTAATAGTGATGTGCCAAAAGTATCAGCTGTGTCAACCGAGGGGTCCGCTGCTCACATCTCGACCACTCACATGGTACCAGTAACGACAGCAAGGATATTAACAAAGCCCATTGGCCCTGTGCTAACAAGTGTAGCCTCCAACACAGAGCTCTTCAATGCAATTCCCGATTCAGTCCCAGAAAAGACAATGTTCCTCAAGTCAAACGATAACTTCCTGTTGATGTTCCTCTTCCTCTTCTTTTTCATTCTCTTTTTGTGCCTGCTCTCCTACAACTGTTACAAAGGCTACTTGCCAGGGCAGTGCTTGAAATTTCGCTCTGTGATGCTGCTTGGTAAGAAGAAGACGAAGTCAGATTTTTCCGACTGCGAGCAAAGTGTGAAAGAGACGCTGGTGGAGCAGGGCAGTGTCAGCCACCAGAGCGGCGAGCAGCCCAAGCCTGCGCACGATACCGGCTACGAGACGGAGCCCGACTGCGGGAACAGCCAGCTGCAGGCTGGGGATTCGCAGGCGTCCCGTGAGGCCAAGGACAGGCCCTTCGACGTCAAGTGCGAGCTCAAGTACGCCGACTCGGACGTGGAGGGGGACTGAAGGAGCCCGGAGTCTTCGGCCCTCCCAGTGGCGAAGTGAGCTGTGGTCCTGTGGCTGGCTGTTTGAGCACGGAGAGCCTGGGTGTGACAGCTAAGCCATAGCAGGGGTTACATGCTTCAGCTGTACAGCAAGCCAATTTTCGTTCAGATCTCAGCAGATTAGAGAAGGGGTGTACTTGTCTGGAGACCATAGCATCTTGTGTTGTACTGTCTTTTTTCTATTTTTTTTCAAATGGCCAGTTTCAGATCACCACTTGTTTATTCCCAGTTTTTCTCCCCACTGAGCACTTCGCTCTAGTGAAGCTACTTGCTTGTTCTTTGGCCATATTCTTTGATAGAGTAAAAGTAACTTTATAATTCAGTTGGCTTTAAAAAGTACTTCAGTCTTCACATATTTTTAGTCGCCATTAAAAAAAGATATAGTTTCATTTTAATTCCAAATTGGAAATTGAGTTTAGTTTATCAGATTGGTAAATTATAGACTTTTGTCCAGATTGGGACATTTTTTTCTTTGCTTCTAGTGATTGTTTTTAGTTTTATGCTTTGTGTTTTGGCACACTAGATCTCTTTAGTTGGTTAAAGTTAATTTTTTAACTGCTCTATAAGTATCTTAGATTTTAAGGTATAATGGGGATAGCATTGCCTTGATTTGTGTAAGACTCAGGGATAATCTTGTTTAAAGGTTCTTTTCTTTGCTGCTTTCTAGAAATGTAGGTACAATAATATCAGTACGAAACATGGAGTAAGTGGGGAATGGGGAAGGAGGAAACAAATGCTGGGGTTTTTTTTTTTTCCTCCCCCCCACCAGCCAGCCAGCTGGACATTGTCACATTTTATTTTCTGTACAAAACTGGATTTTTTTTTCCTTTAGTTTATAGAACAGTACAGGCAAGCAACTGTCAGTTAGCAGTGACACAGAAAGATTTCTTGCATTGTGGAAGCAAAACAGGAATCAAGAAGAATAAACTCCAACAATTCAGCTGGTGACTCGCTGGAATGGACTGTTAGGACACAGCCTGATGAGAAAACGTTGCTGATTTTTTTCTTCTTTTCAGATTCAGAAATAACTCAGCTTCTTTTTGTGACAAATACTTGCAGCGTCACCCTTTCTGGATGATACCTTCACTCTCCTATGCAACTGGAGACTGAAACTGGAGCTGCTTAAACAATCAGTCCTTTGAACTGTTTATGTGAATCATGCCTGCTAACGTGAAAGTGTGCATTTGTTCTGAGCCTGGTTCACAGCAGCACTGTTTGTCTGTAAAAGCATTTTATGTGTGCAGTATGGTCCTGAAGAATTGTTCCTCTCACTGCTTCTTTCTGTAAATATTGCTAGAAGTAGAATCCATTTTAACAGTAAATAGCAGTATGCCTGGGCTGCTTTTCTGTGTTGAACCTTCATGCAAACATAATTTAGACCATCTTAGTGTAAACAGTTTATATTTTATAAGATTCAGTTTCGTTTTATTTTTCTATTTTTAATTATGTACATATAACAGAATAAATATTAAAATAAATTGTATTACAGCTTGGCTTTTCTGAAATGTGACACAATGACAGTGCTTTCCATTTGGCAAGCACTGACGTTCCTTGTGACTTCCTTTGGGGGGAATGTAAAAACTTGGTAATCAATCTGAAGCAGCCTCTCCGCTTCAATTGAATGGTTATATGAGCCAGGGTGGGGAGATGGGATGGATGGGAGAAAGACAACATGGGTGAAGGAGGAAAGTGTTTTCTTTAGGGGCCATGGGACACTTCGTCTTACTATCTTTCTAAAACTCATTTGTCTTTTTGCATTATTTCTTCTTTGTGTGATGTATTTCTTGTGACTTCTTTCCTTAGTACGTTTTTACTTTCTTTTCTGTCCTCTTCTGTCACACAGCCTCATCTCCTATACCTTTCCCTCCTACTGGTACCTCCTTTTTGTCCTGTGTGGGAAGTGATTCACCTCCTTCACCCACCACTACCCAGCCTGATGTTTGGTCTAGCAAAGACCCTGTAAAGGTCATGTTGTTGCCACCTTTCCTAAGTGACCAGGCACAGCATGTTAGTGTCCGGGGACCCTTCCACCTCTTCTGCCAAGCCACAGGTAAGTTGGAGGACCCCTGTACAAGCCAGCACTTTCTGCATTAAAGTTATACCTATGTCACCATGTATTGTATAAATTTTACTTTTGTGATGTTTGGCGGGCAAAGAGAGACAGTGTCAGGATGCTAACATGCTCTTATGAAGAATAAGTCACTGATTTTTAGTCAGTTTATTAGGCTCACTTGCATGCTGAAGGAATTCAGTGAATCAGAATTGAATATGAATTTTTATTCAGGTAGATATTTTCATTATCTGTGTGTTTGCAGTTTTTAAAAAATATACTTTTATTTGAACTTACCATATTTTCTAGACCAGGTCAGTCATTCCTTTTTCCATCTTATTTCCAGTGGTGAAGTACATACAGTAATAACAACTTCCATGTTATAACAAATACACTATCGTGTTAGGTGTACAGGATGACAGAGCTATTTTTTCCATAACAATTCAGCTTTTTTTTCCCAATTTTTTGTTCGGATTGTTACGATTTGTAATTGCTGGTTTAAACTAAATGGGATTTAGTGGATCAAATTAGGTCTTCATATGTAACCTTATTCTTTTAAAAAAGAAATTATATAGATTGAATAATTCTAAAAAGTAGCATTGTTCCATATTGCCAACTCTGTTAGTGTTACATGGAATCAGATCAAAATGCATGTCTTTATTAGCATAAATCTTAACAAAGGCACTCTTTGTGTTTCCATAGCTAAAGGGAACAACAGTGAGATGAAGGTTCTTTCATAGAATAGAATCATTTAGATTGGAAAGCCCTTTTCAGCAGTAATTTGTTCACTTTTGTGATAGGCAATTAGGAATCTTGGTTGTCCACCATGAAGAATAAAGTTACAATAGCACAAAAGACTTAAACAGTTTGGTAATTGTGCTGCAGACCTAGATTTTATTTTATAATTACTTTTTTTTCATCCAGCAGTGCCCATTTTAACATGGGCACTTAGAGGTTGTCAGTAATTGTGTTTGCCTTGGTAGTGACCTTGAGAAGGAAGGCACAGTGTCCTAAAGTCAGCTTCTGGACTCTGTTCCTCAGGAGGTGTGGGGGTGAGTAGTGGAAGATACGATGACAACCGCGTGACAGCCAAGGAATGCAGTAATCCTCTCCGAGCAGGGAAGGACTGGACTTTGTATTATAGAGAGAGCTTCTGCTCCCTTCGGGAAACCAAGGCAATTGGCTGACACATCACACTCCTCTCTCACCCAGAATTACAATTCCAGTGTCTTGATCTAAAAGACAAACCAGCAAATGCAAACCAACCCACAGAACTGCTGCAGATAGTTGGGTCTTTCTGGGTCCTGCATGTGAGGATATATGAATTTGTCTTGGGTAGGGAGTGACTAAACAGTTGCTTTTACAAGGAAGGTCTCTGTTTGGATTTGTTCAAATTTGTTCAGTGTCTGCTGGTATTTCTTTATATTAACATAGCTTTAGTGGAACCTTATTTCGCTCAGCTATGAATTTAATGTAAAATGTGTTTGCCAGGAGAAAAATTGTTAAATGACTCTGGCAGAGAGTTAAATGTTGTGCCTGGTTGTCGGCAAAAAAGGATATGGCATCAGTAAACGCATGATGTAAATACATAGATTGCCACATCATCCAGTAAAAACCTCAAAGATTATTTTTAATTAAGTTTCTATCTTAATTGTTATTTTATCAGAATTGCTGAATCTCTTCCTTGTTTTAATTGTAAATATCTATTTCAAGCTGTCTGGAAACTCAGCAGGAGTTGGTGAGTTCTTTTGCTCATCTGTTACTCATCCCACATGTTTTAACCTGAAAGCTCGCCTAAGGATAAGACTTTACAACCTTGTAACTGGCTCATTTCTATAAGGTAAAGTTAAGTGCATACAGCGCAAACAGCACTTGTAGCAAACTGCTACATTTTTTTTTTTTTCTGAAAAATAAGTTTTTTCAAGCATGGAATATTCCTGCCCTTCTGGAAAAAGGAAGGAATAAATTCCCTTCACAAATTTTCTCCGTTTGTCTCTCTCCTCCCCCAGAGAGTCTCATGTTTCTCCAGAGACCTTTCTGCCATATGTGCATGGGCAAACATTAGGTTTCCTGTGTACTTTCTCTAATAGAAATTCTGTCTCCCATTACAGAATTTTAAAAACTTTAACGCAGTTCCGGCAAGCTTCAAATAAATTGAACAAAATACTACACCATCTGGTTCGGGGAAGAGGCAGTGAGTGGGTGATATGTGCACCTACTGTATAATTTCCCTAGTGTGCTCTGTTGAAATGAGGTATAGTAGGAACAAGGTTTTTTCCTAGAGTTTTAGTTCTGCTCAAAGATGTTTTACTGGCATTTCCTCACCTAGCTTTAGAGTAGTGTCTCCATGTCCATAACTTCGCAGACAAAACAAATACGGTGAGTGTGGTCTTCTATAATGCTGCAAAGCACTGTGCTTTACCTGCAGATCAAGCCTCTCTGTGTCCATGGTGTCAAGATGGTGCTCTCCCTTCGTTCTTCTGCAGTTGGTGATTGTACATTGTTTTCAGTCTTGATAAAAACAAAACAAAACCCCCAAAAAATAACCAAACAACCCCTTCTCCCCCCCCCACCCCCCGCCCCAAACCAGTAGTGTAAACATAAAAGTTCTGTGAACTTGGAAATATACTTTCAAGGAGTTATTATCTCATGGAGATACTGAGATGGGTATCTGGTAACACCCACGAGCAATGCCTGTTCCCTGTGGTTATGCTATTTTAGAAGGAGAACAAGAAAGTTTCCCACATCTGTGGAAGAAAAGATCTGTATCTTGCAAGAATCAGAATTGCAGGTGGTTCACTAGAGATTACTCTGGTGGAGCCTGAAGCTGCACTGAAAGACAGGCAGAAGGGTGGGAAAAATACAAAACACAGCGCAGTGAAAATACGAAATGCAATGCACTTCAGGAGGAGTGCTGCAGACCAAGTAAGGCTTGAGAAGACGCCTGTGGAGTGAGTCTCGAAGAGACCAGGCTTGTCCAGGTGCCTGAGGCTGCCTGTGCTGGTGTCACCAAGTGCTGGGGCATTGAAGGTCTCAGCAGAAGGCCCATGCACCTTGCTGTGCCTGGGGGTTTTTTTTTCCCCCGGGAGGAAGAAGTCGCCTGTCAGAGACTGACTTACCCATGGAAATGAGTAATTAATTCTTGAGTGAGGGGTTTTTTTTCATCATTTGCATGATTGCATCAGCCATGGTGCCCTAGGGTGGTCTGATGTGGTGCAGAGCTCAGTCAGTAGCAGCATGGAGGTGTGTGCAGCATCCAGAGCTGAACGAGCCTGCCTAGGAATGTTCTTTGTGCAGGTCAAAAATGTTTGTCCAGAATGAAAAATGACAGCATTTAAATTACAGCGTGTTAGTGTCTTATAGTGGACTTTACTTGGGTTGTTACTCTTCTCATCTTAAAAAACCACAAATATATAGCAATGATGCAATAGCATACATTAGCAATTTCATACACTTGTGTTTTATAACCAGTTTAAATTAGTAAGTTGCTCTTAATTATGGCAATGGACAGATACAATATTAGTTTTTGAAGCATGATAGTGGTTTAATTAGTAGCCTTGAAAGGAAAAGCTCCACATCTTCCAGGACAAATCAATCCACTGCACAGATATTTCAAAACTTTATAAAATTTTTTATGCAGTATATTTTGAGATTTACACAGTGATACTTTCCTGAAGCAATACCCTTGACTTTATTCTGTATGCTTAATAAATGGTCATTTTACCTTCCTGTGGGAATGGTAAGTTTGCACCTTTTAAAGCAATTTCATATCCCACTTCATGAATTGTCTTCTCAAAAAACTTTTGGTGTTTTATCACATGCTCTTTGACTTAATTTCACTGTCTTTGGCTACAGTTATCTTGTAGCTGTTAATTCATAATTTTGTGGGTTTGCATCTTTTTTTCAATTATTTCTGCATTAACAGATGTAAATACTGTGGAAAAGTGTGCATTAAGAATGCCTTTTTGAGCTTTTTTTGTTGGTTTGGGTTTTTTTGTTTTATTTTAGCTTTATATTATTTTTCCAGTAAAGACTAAAATAAATAAGTTCAGTGTAAAAATAATTTAGGCATAGGGCAAATTAAGAAGCATTGGGCATCAAAAAAGGGGAGAGCAAGGAAAGTTAGAAGAACCAAACTTGGTGGTTTTTTTTTGTTGTTTGTTTTTTTTTTTTT
>VWZN01020935.1:42117-54123 GCA_013396955.1 Regulus satrapa | reverse complement strand
GGTGATGTTAGGTTATAGGTTGGACTTAAGGATCTCAAAGGTCTTTTCCAGCCTGGTTAGTTCTGTGATACTATGAAAGTGTAACCTAATTTTTTTTTTTTTTTTTTTTTTTTGGGTGACAGTCTCTGGTTCTAGTTTACTGACGCTTCATCGGATTTTTTTCCCACAGTTATATAGGTTCAAATTGCAAAACCTTTTTCTGGACACCCTCAGCATCTGAATAAATGCATGAACTGTTACAAATTGCATTTTTATCTGATGGGCCAGTCAATAATTTTCCCAACCAGCTTTTAAATTTCTCTCTGAGAAGACAGATGCCATAGCCTGCTTGCACCTACATGTGCTGTGCATCAGCTCCAGTGACTGGTTGCTGCTTCCAGCTCTTAATGTGGCTCACATTTTGCAGGAAGCACTTCCTGCTTTTCATTTGTCAAAATAAGGCTGCATCGGCTTGTGGTGGGGGTGTTACACAAAGGGATGGGTAATTTAATGATGCACCAGGTGTCTGAAAGACGTCATGCATTCTTCAGTATGAAATACTTGGTATTGGAAGTAATATTCTTTGGCATTTCAGAGAGGTCTGTTTTCTTGGGCTTTTAAAGGGATTTTTTTCCACTGCTGTCAAGTTTGTCTTCTAGCATGAATTGCCCTACTTTAACAATCAAACACAAAACAAGAAAACTACAAAAAAAACCTGCATCCCAGTTACAGGAGGTTCAAGATATGTAGCTTGCACACTATTTTTGGAAGACTGTAAAGACGCTTGTCTCAATTTAAAGACTTTCCTCCCCCCCACTTTTCCACTCAACTGCCCTCTGATGGCTTCATTTCATACTGATTTATTATTTTGGTATCAGCAGCAATGTCTCAGACTCACAGAACTCAAAAAACTGTGACAAGCCCTAAATCTTTCATTCACATACTGAGTTAATGCTGGCGGTAATACTTCGTATTAATAATTGACTAACCTCTTCCTGGGCTAACTTTGATGTCTGATTTAATAAAACCCCTTCATGCATCCAGATTATAGTGCCTTTTTAATCCCTGCTCCAGATGAGAGCTTCCTGTATGATCTTGGTTTTCAGAAATCTGTGATGTTTGCTTCAGTAGCATTCAGCAAAGCCGCAAGCTTGATAACAATCATTAAATCCAGATGCCGTTCATAATCTGATACACGTGGTGAGCTTTAAAAGAGGTTTTGGTGTGTATTGGGTTATAAAAGGCAGGTTTCTTCATAAACCTGAACTTCCCATCCCTGTGGATAGCCTTCAGAGCTGTTCCTTGTCTAGGTTATAGGAGTTTGTGTAAAACACTTTTTATTACCTTGGTAGAATTTCTCTCTGGATTACCTCTCAGTTACCTTCACTGGATTTCAATTTGCTGTCAAAATGCAAAAATTATTAGCTGGGATATAGGTTTTGTGATGGCTCCTGCTTTTGTACCAACTCCTCTGTCTTGGAAATGTTTCTGTGAATATAGGGAAGCCTTATTCAGCTGCTGCCCTTCCAGAACTGGGTTAGAAATGAGGGAGGCCCTGTGCTGAACCCATTACCAGTGGTAGGTAGCCCTGCTCAGGTGTTGCAAGGCAGCTTCACTGGGCTGCTTTTGAGCGATGTCCACAGCGCTCTGCACATGGCAGCAGTTGGCACGAGAGAAGCAGGCTTGGCCAGTGCTCCCTCTTGCTCCCCCTGCCTTACGTCACTGAGCTCTGCTTAATCCTTAATCTGCTCCTTTTAAATTAGTGTCTCCAAGCTGTCTTGAAAACCATATGTCTATTAGGATGTGATGTGTATACAGCAAATGCATAATTTGGTCCATTTTAGCAGGTCACATCCCCATGCTGCTCTGAATCTGTAGCTGTATACTTCAGTTCTTTAAGTCTGGTTTTATTTACTTACTTCCTTTAACCTTAGGTCAGATTTACACCGATGACCCAGTGAATGCAGTCAGACTGTGGGTAGAAGATTGCAAGTGCTTGCAGTGGTTTCTGTTTCTGTGCTAACAAGGGTCGCACGGGTTGCAATTTTTTTGTCCCATAGAAAATACTGAGAAAAAGTCACCTGGGTATTAAATACATGGGTTTTGTAACCCAGCCTGATGAGACTCACAGGTCAGAGAATCCGTTCTGCTGGCATTCTGGGCCATTACTACTCTGGCCATTACTACTTGGGCATTTTAATTTCATTCAAACTACTGAAAGCAGAAAAAAAATCTGTGTGGGAAAGAAGCAAACACTTCCACAGACACTAGGAATCTTGAAGGGTTATGCAAAGAAAGGAGTAGTTCAGATAATGCCACAAAGATTCTTGTATTTTTGTTTGATAAGTTTTCGTTCCCCTCCTAAAATCAGCAAGGTGGTGAAGTTGTACACATGTAGTGTAGTTTATTGAAGCAATGTTTTTAAAGTTAACTATTTGAAAATATTTCATGGCTGCTTAGACATAGTTACTTATGTACCTAGCCTGGTGTGCTGTTTAATTCTTTGCTTGATTATTATGTTTTATTAAAATTACTTTTTAAAAATCTTTCAAGCATTCCTAACGTGGATGGCAAAGTAAGTAGAACAGAAAGTACTAAGTAGGTCATAAACTTGTATATTAAGGTTGCACTAGACATGTAATTAATTTGTATTATAGTGCCAGTAAAAAGAAAGCATAGTATATTTACACAAAATACAGTAGTTTGTATTTTTTTCCTGTATCTTCAAAAAATATTTCTATAACCATTACATCCAAGTTTGTGTTTTTTACATGGAGTTGTAGAAAATTTGCATTTAACAAATGTGATTCAAAACTTTTGCAGGTGAAACTGTTACACAGTGTATTTTTTTTCTATTGATCCATCCTGAAAATGAAATCAAAGTAGAGAAGGTAATTACCTAAAAATTTGGAACAAGCTACACTGAAACAGGATCAGGAAAACCCTGAGTACTGCTTGCACCTAGATTTTGCTGTTAACCAGTGTAAGTGGGGATGAGCGTGCATCTCTGGGGATTTCCAGTGCTTCTGACTGCACAGAAAAACAAGGAAAGGGTAAAGTTGCCTAGTTGCACTTCGTAGGGGGCTAATCTGAACCAGCAGAGCTTGCAAAATTTATTGTATAAGGAAATTGCTGTATTTCAGTCTCTTGGTGAGATGTGGATGTAAGCTGAATTTTTGGCAGATTTCCAGAGAACTGGGATTTTCAGCATTGGAAAATAGAGCAGTTTCTCTGCTGTGAATAGTACATCTGAAGTTTAGGGAAGTGTCCTGCACTAAACAAGCTGCTTCCTTGCATGGCTCTAAAATGGCACTTACAGATTTTGATTTTTTTGCTGTGCTTCCACTTACTAGTCCTCCCATTTATACAAATTATAACTTCAGCTTTAGATTACTTAAGTAATTTGTCCCTGCTTCCAGACTTCCCATTAACTTAGTGACATGTAACCTATCTGCTGTTAACTGTAGAATGAGTACAATCATCCATAAAACACCTTTAAAAAAAAAAAAAACCAAAACAGTATGTGCTAGAGCAGCTGCTTTCAGTCCAGTGTATGCTTGCCCTTTCTGCTTTGTTAGAGCTGCTGTCAGCCATTCAGACTGTGCTACTTCCCTCAGAGAAACTCTACAGTGCTTTAACTACATCATGTCCTCTGTCATTCACCCTTACACTTACTGCTAATTCATGTGCCCATATTTCTGGGAGATTTGGAAATAAAACTTAAGAGTTTGGAATTTAATATGATGCACAACGTAAAAATGTCTACTATGTACAAATGTGTAAGATGTTCACAAAAGTAGAAACTAGTTGGATTTTTTTCCTGCATGATTATCTAAAACTTAATGATAGAATTGTATTTTTCTAGGGAAAAAATGCCACATCAACTTGGATTATGCAGTGTTCACAGTAAAAGCTGTAGTAGGTTCTGTCAAGACACATTTGCAACAACAGTTCCTTTTCTTTTTACCCCAAATTTGTCTTCACATCTTCTCTTGCTAAGGCTAGTCTGGATCCTAGGCCCAGAGGGAGAAATAGTCATGTTTTAAACATCAGAATTACAAAGTTCTTAGCTTGGCCCAGATGTCTGTATTTTAAATGGAAAGGTTCAGATGCTGCCAAGTGCACTTCAGCCAACCTTGCTAGCTAGTTTTCTGGGAACAGCTGTTGTGTCCTCCAGGCTACTGTCAATCTCTGATTTATTCAGATGTTGCCCTTGCAGGTTAAGACAAATAATAGTAACAAGGCCAAAAAATTAGATTGCTCTTTGTTGTTGATCCAAGCTTCTTTCAAGTTCTGTCTTGCTTAAGTGTCTGCTGTGACTACTGGTTCTGTGCTTTTTCCAATTCTATGTCTTTCATTACTTGTTCAGCATCTTTGACACACTGAGTTCTTGAACTTTTCCCCTCTTGGCCTTTTTTTCAGATTCTGCGAGGCATGTCTCAGGTGGTTTCAGCTTTGTACCAGGACCCAGGACAGGCAGCAGTAGGCAATGTGTGCTGTGTCCTAGTGCTACAGGAATTTGCACAGGCAGATGGTGCTGGTGTTCATCGCTGGCTTTTATCCCATGTGCTTTTATCCAAGGGTTGTGAGAATCCACACAGAATGCCTCAATACAAACCCACAATTTTGGCTTGAGCCTAAATTTCCAGTGCTAGCCCCTCCTCATCCCAGGTTTTTGGTACCCAAAATTTCAGCTGAAGAAACCTAAGAAACATTTGAATTAACCATTCATGTTTTTAAACCTAATTTTGATGTGACCGGGCTTGTTTTCTTTTCAAAGGCTTGTCTTCTATTTTCTTACAGAATATCCTGACATTTTTGCAGGTCCAGTTAACTCCTACTTTGTCTGGAAGAAGAACAGACAAAAGATGAAGGCATGCATCACGGAGCAATCTCACGTGCTGCTTGATGGCAGAGTGCATGTTCTCAGCTGGGTGAAAGATTCAGTAACAAAAGACACAGAGTACAGATGTTCATTCATCTCAAAAGTTGGGAACACAACATCAGAAGTGCTGATCACAGTGGAAGATAAAGGTAGGCTTGTTTCAAGTGTATGTTGTGTTTAGCCTGACCCTGATATGAGTAAAGCTCTATATTGTTCACTCATGAAACGTGCATATCTTAAAATGGTAACTCTTGCCTATTGTAGTAGTATGCACTTCATTTGTGAAAAGGTTTTAGAGCCATAAAAACTCCTTCCTCTACCCCCTCCCTCAAAGGACTAATGTAAGATAGCAGTTACTATATAGAAATTGAGCCAAAACCTGATAAACTAATCTTCTAAAAAACTGAAATAAGTACTCTATGGGTTGAATTCTACAGGGTAATGTGGAAAAATTATTTAATTCATAAGGACTTAAGGAAGGCAGATGGTAAAGAGAAACCCGAATTATGATGGATTTTAAAAGTTGCATGATCTGTAAATCACTTATGGTTGGGCAAGGTCAGTTCCCTCTGCTCCATGTGGACACTAACTAGGCAGAAGGGCAGCTAGATAATGTCAGCAACTGCAGGATTTTGGGATATCCAGACTGCCTGCTGCAGCTAGCTCTTGAGACCTTACCCAGGTGTGGAAAGGTCTGAATAGTCACTAAAAAGACAGCAGGGGCAATGAATATAAATCAGCACGGATTTTCTCGGCAGGATGAAGGAAAAATTAAGCTGGTTCATACCAAATGTGGGTCTGTCAAGGAAGGCTCAATGTTTCTTTTTTCAATGACAGAGAAAAGCAATGGGAGTTACACCATCACTCAAATTTCTTTGAAGTCTGTCTCAGTAGCAGAATTAAGAGCATCTCAACCAAACCAATGTAAATGTGAAACAGGCAGAGGGGATCTCACTGTGCTCTAAAAAACCTGCTTGTGTCCCAAAAGATCAATAGAAAATATGTCACCATCAGTCTTACATTCAGCTAAAAAAGATGTCAAATAGACCAAGATGCAGTAACATAGCCCTTCTTAAATTACCCATGTAAGGAAGTACAAGGAACTCGTGAGTGAAATTACATGGTCTTCACAGATGGCTGAAGGATCAAACCCAGCCAGTGTGTGTTTAGGAAGGTCAGGTCCTGCCTGACCAATCTGGTCTCCTTTTTTATGACCAGGTGACCCCCCTGTCACCCCCCTGGTGATGTGGGAAAAGCTGAGGATGTACCTGGACTTGAGGAAGGCCTTTGACACTGTCACTGACACAGCATACTCCAGGAAAAGCTGCAGCCCGTGGCTTGGACAGGAGCCCTCTTTGCTGGGTTAGGAGCTGGCAGGGTGGCCAGGCCCAGAGAGCGGTGATGAGCGGGGCTGCATCCAGCTGGGGGCCAATCACCAATGGTGTCCCTCAGGGTCTGTGCTGGGGCCAGTTCTGTTCAATATCTTCACTGACGACATGGATGAGGGTATTGAGTAAACTAAATTAATTTAATTGATTATTTAGTAAACTTGCAGGTGCTACCAAGAAGGGGGGGAGTGTTGATCTCTTGGAGGGTGGGAGGGCTCTGCAGAGGGACATGGACGGGCTGCCCAAATCCAGCAATATGAGATTCAACAAGACCGAGTGCTGGGTCTTGGACCGAGTCCAAATGCTGTGCCCACACTTTAGCCTCAACAATGCCTTGCAGCGCTACAGGCTGGAGTCAGAGTGGCTGGACAGTGGCCAGGAAGAAAAGGGACCTGGGGGTGCTGGTGACAGTAGGTGAACACGAGCCAGCTGTGCCCAAGTGACCAAGAAGGCCAATGGCACCCTGGCCATTGTATCAGGAACAGCGGGGCCAGCAGGACCAGGGCAGTGATGGCACCTGGTACTTGGCACGGGTGGGGCCACACCTTAAATTCTGTGTCTAGTTCTGGGCCCCTCAGTTTAAGATGATGGAGTGTGAGACTAAGATGCTGCAGCATGTCCAGAGAAGGGCAGCATGGCTGGTGAAGGGTCTGGAGCACAAGTCCTGTAAGTAATGGCTGAGCGAGCTGAGGTTGCTGACCCTGGAAGAAAAACAGGCTCAGAGGAGACCTTGCAGCATATAGCCAGGTGGCAGTCAGTCTCTTCTCTCAGGACACGAGGACACAGGCTTAAGCTGTGCCAGAGATGCTGGACATCAGAAGGAATTTCTTCACAGAAAGGATAATTAAACTTTGGAATGGGCTGCCCAGGGAAGTGGTGGAGTCACTGTCCCTGGAGGTGTTAAAGGAAAGACTGGATGTTGCCATGGTCTGGTTGACACAGTTATGTTGGATAATGGCTTAAAGTCACTGATCTCAGAGGTCTTTTCCTGACTGATTCTGTGATTCTATGATTACTGAAAAATGGGGAATGCTAATGGTATATGTCCATCATGTTACCAGTCCATCATGTTAACTGGTCCTCTCTAACATGTCACTCTTGTCTCCAGGCTTGGTATGCTCTAGCTGGAGCATTCCTGTGCTTCTTAGATGGGTTTGAACTAGTAATTTGTAGGTCCTACCTTTTAGATCTCAAATCACAGATAATGGCACTAAACTTGTTTACTCCAGAGGCTATTACATTTGCTGCACAGTGTACGAGACATAACCATTTCAACAGAATTTACTGCCAAATAACATGCAAGGATGAAGGATGGGGGTTCCTTCGAGCTCCCTTCCTGCAGGACAGGCAGTCCTGAATCTCATCAGGTACTGACTTTTGCCATTATACGGTTTTATAATCATCCCATTTCCATTCTCAGACAGTGCTGGTCAGGATGCATGGACCAAAGAATTTGATACCTGGAGAAGTGCCATCAGTGAACATGACAAGATGATGCAAAACTGGAGGAAAACATGGGTAAGACTTTTATAAACCGCCTCTTGCACTGCTGCAACTGCATGTATTTATACAACAAAATGATCAGTGCTGCTGTACAGACCCCCATTCTCAGCCAAAAGGTCTCTTCCTGTGTATGACAGGCACGGCAGTTATATCAGCTTGTTTCTTCAGCCCACTAACCAAGTACTCATCAGTCAGCAGTTCTCTCCTCTTGCCCAAAACAGTAAGTCTGTGTATAGTGAATAGAGTAGGTCAGTTTCATCACATCAGAAGAGATTATTAGACTTCAAAAGCGGTATCGTCCATAAAAACTGACTTTTGTTTTTTCAAAAAAACCCCAGAAGCCCATACCCATCTATTAGTATTTTTCTCACTTTTGAAAACCTTTGATATTTTGTTCTTGCTGCCTTTGGAACAGTTAGGATCGCCAACCTTAAGTCCCATTTTCATTTTTAGAGTGGTATTAACACATCATTTTAAAATTTTTCTTCAGGAGACCTGCAACAAGAGAAACAGCCTCTAACGGACAAAGGAATGAACAGGCTAGAAGGAGAAATGTATGCAAGTTAAGAGTAGCTGCTACTCTTAATATTGTAGCATTTGGAGATGTCTTTGCGAGTGATAGTGCTGACATTAAAATTGATATTCAGGAGAATCACCACCAGCATGAAGTGGAAGGGGATATTCTTACTGCACCAAAGAATAACTGAGCTAAAGTACATGGTACAAGAGAGGAAACCCATCCTATGCTGCATCTATCTGTGGTTTTCTGATGTCAGCTATTTCAGCTTAATAAAGAAGTAGTCTCAGCAAGAATTACACTCTTCAAAGAATATAGTGTGATATTTTCTGTTTTGAGTTCATTAAGCCAACTAGAAAATTTTGCCTCTTGGCATATGATTTAGAAATTAGCATGCAGATCCCATTTATTTAAAGGCATTTTAAATTGTACACTTATTTTTCTTTTACTATGTTTACCCTTATGTTGCCAGTGTTCTGAAGAGCATTCCTTCCTAGTGTCAGCAAGCTCACTTATTCAGATGTATTTCCTTTGGTAATTGTGCTGGGTTTGAGTTATTTTTCTTCACAGTGACTGGTTTAGGGATGTTTTGGATTTGTGCTGAACACAGGGCTGATAATGCAGAGATGTTTTTGTTATTGCTGAGCAGGGTTTACTCAGAGCCAAGGCCTTTTCTGCTTTTTGCACTGCCTCACTGGCAAGGAAGTTGGGTGCGCACGGGAGGCTGGGAGGAGACACAGCCAGGACAGGTGCCCCCAGCTGAACAAAGGAATATTCCAGACCATATGGCATCATGCTCAGGATTTAAAGGCAGGGGGGCATGTATGGGGTGATGGCATTTGTCTTCCCAAGTCACTGTGATGGGCTCTCCTGGAGATGGCTGAACACCTGCCTGCCCATGGGAAGCACTGAGTGAATTCCTTGTTTTGCTTTGCTTGTATGCATGGCTTTTGTTTTTCCTATTCAGCTCCTATTCCTTATCATCTCAGCCCACAGGTTTTCTGGCTTTTACCCTTCCAATTTGCTCCCACTGTGAGAGGCTGGATGGTGCTTGGTTGCTAGTTCAACTTAAACCATGACAGTAATAAAGTTTCTATACCAAATAAAGAAGTTCTGACTAATGTTGAAAATACAGGTAGATTACAAAGTATACAAAAAGACTCTTTAGTTTTTGCTAATTATTATTCTATATTTGAGATAATGTAGCTTAATAATTCTATGCTGAATGAATTCAAAGACTCTTCCTTGTCATGACCAAGTGCAGACTGAAAATGTGAGGACCTACATTATCCACAGTGAAAGTGTTCCACAGCTTTACTGCTCAGATTTTTGTCCTTCTGCATCTAAGAAACAAAAGTCTGAGGTAAAAATTTAATTTTCTGTATTATCTGCTGAATGGATTTCAACAATCTGGAAGCAAGTAAGATGCTCCCTAACAATCAATCAGCCCAGGCAGAGAGCTGATTTGAACAGTGTCAGAAAGCTTCATACTCCTCCCTAAGTTCTCTTCTAAATGGTAAGATTTAAATTAAGAGTTTCCCATATTAAAGAAAGCTGTCTCCTCATGCTAAGATTTGAATGATCCCTTTTTTTTCAGTATCAGTCCACCTTGTCACTCATGCAGGGTGAAAACTCTTTTTTTCCCCTACTTTTCTTAACCGTTTTCCCTGTTTTTCACATAGGGATTTCATTAATGCTGATGCAAACTTCTGACACCAGAAGTGTCAGAGGTAATTTTTTTCTAATTTGTTCTCATATTATTTTTGTTCTCAGGACAACTATGAATAGACTTTTCTTGAATTGTCTTCCTTCCATTTGTTCAACTGATTTGGAGCACACTTAGATCTTATGCTTTAGTTCTGTGGAGCTGAGTGGGAATATAAAGTAAGACAGGGATCAGGGATACGGATGACATAGCTAAGCTTTGCTTTGTTTCTGCAGGAAATCACTGCAAGTAGTAAAAAGTTGCCAATTTTTTGGTTTAGTTCAATTTTATGTTGGGGGGGGGAAATCATCTGTGTACCAGCATTAGTAATCATGGCTGTGACACCCTATAGTAAATTTTTTTATGCTCTCTAAGAACTGGAAATAAGTCCCTAAGATTATGAACGACCTCCATTTCTGAAGTTTTATGCTCTTCTACAGTAAGACAAAATAGAAAACGTGGTCAAAAAACAAACCTCTTTACCAACTGGTCCTCATTCCATGCAATGACTGGATTTAGCAGAAATTTAGATGTGTATCCAAGTGACACAGGTAAAAATGAATAAATTACAACTTACCTTTGCATCAAGAGTATATGCTCAGTCACTGGGAGCTTTCACCCCCAATTTCTATTTAAGATTAGAAGGAATAAATAAAAAAAATAAAAAAAATCATCATCACAACTAATGCATTTCAGCATAAGGTTGGCTCCCATTGTCAATGTTCTTTCCCAAAAGTGACATTTCAAGTGTCCCTAAATTCCCACAAGACAAGCTTACTTAAGTCACAAGCATTCTTTATAGAATCAGTATATTGTAACAGATTTTATACAATTTATATTCCACAAAATTATTTGAATTTCAAAACTACTTAAAGTTTTTTATATCACTTCTATCATCACAAGGCAGCTACTTTCCAAACTATTGCACTTCAAAGGTTCAGTATGGTGAAGTGCTTGCAGACACACCTCAGAGATGTTGATCAGAACGCAGCATCTGTATCACTCTTCAGAAAAGCTAACACAAGTTTCATATGTGTATCCCTCCATATGCTTTCTTAAGGCTTGTCCTCAAAAAACAGTGTTTAAATAGGGTATTCCCATTAAGGTCCTCCACCACTACTATAAGCACGTTTTGGTTTTAAAATTTTATTTCCTCTAGGATACAAACTTCATTTCTTATAAGATATAAATTTTTTCTATTTAGATACAAACTGAGATTGCTTAAAAACTCATAGATGTATATACCAACACAACCCCAAACTGAAGGAATGAGGAGCCTCAGCAAGGAGAAGGTACAGAGAAGCAGGCTAACACATCTGCTGTCCTGCAATATCCTCTAACTTCAAAGCAAAATGTATGATCAACTACTCTCAGTAGCAACAGAAAACATCAAATTTATAAAATGTCTAAACAGAGCACATTCACTTCAGGAATTTCAGACCATTGTAGTATGTTCTGTCTTTCACACCTGATGTATGATCCCCAAAAAACAACACAAAAGAGCTAACTAGGAAATTTGTCATCATGGCCTTCCTTAATTAGTTTAAATCAAGCTACCTGCCCCAAATGAATTTGTTGCTGACTAGAATAAAGTGACATTGATAGCAGTCTGCCCTTCTAAGCAGGCTTATTTAGAAGAAAACTAAGAACAAACTCACAATCAAACAACAGCTGAATTTTTTTACAGGAGTTAAAAATTAAGTTAGCTCCTTCTGGCTCAAGGAATCTCTTCTAGAAGAAAGTTGTTTTTCTATCAGATTCTTTTGGTATATTTTAGAAATCAATGTTAGTCCATAAAAGCATTAAAGTATGCCAAACCAGTTCAAGTGATTTGGAGCTACAACAATTTGGTGTTGTCATCTGCTATAATAATCAGAGAAACACTGAGAACATAGAAACACTAACCCATGCCTCATATGCTCCAGTGTATATTTTGCTTAAAGGGATTCAGAACCCTTTGCTTAACTATCTTCAGGTATTTCTTTAGATTATGTTATTTTGCTACCTTATTCCTAGGGATCTAACTTTA
>VWZN01020935.1:23105-35783 GCA_013396955.1 Regulus satrapa | reverse complement strand
AAATGACTAAACCTGGATCTTCCACACCATGACCTCACACCAAATAAACTACTCCCCCTCACTATCAGTAGGAAGGGCTGTATCCTGCAGAGCACTTTGTCAAACTTCAGTCACCCGCAATAAAATACACTTCACATTAGCAAGTCAATGGGGAGGACACTAAGTATCAGTGCAATCAGCTTGACACCTCGCTCTGACTCAGGCGACCTCTCTCCCCTAAATACATGAGAATATTCCGGCAGCTTGTCTTAAGCTATCTGCATTTACTGCTTCCACAGCATTTATATGCAGATCCTCCCACATCACATGCAGTACTCTCACTGTAATGTTTCTTTTTTGGCTCTGTGTATTCAAAGGCAAATTGAAAGCACTGCTAAGAATATGCAGCATAGGTGGCTACAAAAATTGTCTTTGGCTGGATTTGCAGCAATAGATAAGCATACACTCTGCACATACATATTTCCTTCATGTGTACATCACCATTTCAAGTTTTCATGTTCCTAAACTTGATGACTTTACCAGTATTATCTATCATCTGAAGTAGTAAGTGGAATGGAAACAACTGCCTGTAGTCACACTCCTTTCTGTTCTTGTTCACTCTCCTCCTCTTGGTAACAAAGAATGATGCCACTTCGCAAACCTGAGCTGTACTTTGACACCAAGTCTATGGTGTGAACATTAAAATAGTTTAAGACTAAGGTAACATCTGCCTTATGCTTCCAGAATACAAACAGACACATCAATTTCTCTTCTGCAGCAAGCAGCTTCAGGCACAGGAGTCTTAGTATAAGAAAACAGGTATTTTGACCCGTACCTTTATGGCCCACCATCTACTCATCAATCCATGCATTGTATAATTTTATAGAAACAAAACTGGCTATTATCAACTCTGCAGCATCAAGTCTGATTGACCCAAATGAAAATAAGAGGAGATTAACGGGAAAAAAAAACTATTTAAAAAAAGCATCTTACAAGTTCCCTCAGCTTAGTGAAGGAAAACCTCATCAATGCTTAGCATCCTGAACTTCATATTTAAAATCTCAGCCAACTATTTTGAGAAGAAATCTCTTATGATTAGACCTCTTTCTGAAATAATTTCTATAAAAAAAAATCTTTGCCAAAATAAGAGAAATTTTACCATCATTGAATGCTAGCAAATATCATAGTTCCTTTTTCAAAATACACTATAGCAGTATAATCAAGATTAAATATTGACCTATAATGAGAAAGGCAATGATATTTTTTCTGCTTCCTGGTTCTACATCAAAGATCCACTTCATTAACAAAACCTAACATTTTGTTAACTGTGAGGATGTTTTTAGAGGAAGATGGATATTAAAAGAAAGGCCTTAATAAATCATGGCTTGCTCTGCTAAACTAATAGCTAGCTTGTCACTTCTGTGTACAGCTGAGTGGCTTGTAAGTTCCCATGTGAAAACCATCCTGAGAACGAGTCTAATTGCTGACACATTCCTGGGTGAAAAACAACTACACCTGCATTAAACAAGAAATCTGTTTCAAGTGAGCCAGTGGACAAAATATGTACACTAACCAAGAACAGAAAGATAGACAAGTAAAATACCTCTTACTAACAAATAGAGTAACTGGCAAGAAAAACTACTGACCAGAGTCAGACATGAGGTCTGTGAACACTGTATAAAAATGTGAAGTTGTGTGAAATAAAGTACTGGCATCTGTTTATTCATACTGGACTGTGCAGTGTCCAGTTTATCTTCTCAGTTAACGTGAATTGTTTCACAATTAAGAGGTATGCCAGAGAACTCATCCTTTGGGCTTGGGCTGCCTGAACTCTCGTGTAACCTCTGGGCTTGAAAAGGAGCTTTTTCAGTCAAGTCTCAGCTCCATGATTTCTAGCATTAGAAATTAAGAAAGCCTTTGTTAGTGTGTAGCTCCTTCCTGCCTGTTCAGATCAGAACAATAATACACATACTTGAGGGAGAGCAAACTCTCCACAGATATTTGCATTTCTGTCAAAGCAACATTTCAACCATGCCTCATATTTGTACAAGACACTCTTTCACAAGTCAGTGTCCTTAAGATATTTCTTTCCATAAGTCTTCTGTCAAATAATTCAGATAGCCATGCTTTTAAAATTTATTTTTAAAGAACCTTCATTTTCTCTTGTATCTGGTGAACTGCGCTCTTGCCTGCATAGATCATCACAGATGAGAAATCAGACTACATTAAATGTCTGAATACTTAAAAACAGCTTAAGGTGAAAAAAAGGAAATTTCATGGTAACCAATACCTGAAAATACCACAGGTTTAGGAGACTGTTTTGACTTCTCTGTTTGCTGCTTCTGCTCCAAGACTGCAAGCATGCCACCCAAATCCAACTGCACTGGGATTTGACTCTTCTTACCACTGCTCCTGGATGTTTCCTGAACAAGTTCAGCACCAATTAGTAACACACACCAGTTCAGAATGTAAAGACTATTATTTTTATGGTGTAATACACCATATATATTTTTAACATCTTTATTCACAGTACTTCTGATCTTTAATGTCACTCAATGATCTTCAAATAAACATCAACTTTAAAGTCAAAAATATAAAAAAAAAACAGAAACAGTTCAGGTAATTTTAAAAAGTGCTACTGCAACAAAGCATGAAAGTATGAAGTCTTCAATAAAGGAAAGCTTTTATGTTGGGGTCCCACTTTGGTCAGACTGTCATCTATCTTTGCAAGAAGTAAAAGGCTCATCAGAATTAAAAGTTTTGTTAAAAGTACAAAAAAACCCACTGTTACTATTAATTATAATTAATAACATTATTATTCCAGGAGCACACATAAATCATCATCTTTAATGTCTCACTATAAAGAGAGGTCATCATCTTTACACCACTTCCTCATAACCACTCATCTTTCTCTCTACTTTGAAGAGAAGGCAAAAGCCATGATCCATATTTAATGATGCAGAAAATAAAAAGACTAAAAATGAACAGGGTGGTGAAGACTATGAACAAACTATCACAGCAAAGCATGTGAAGGAAATGACTGCCAGACTGGACACATTTAGAAGTCTTATCTGGGAGAAAAAATTCATTGCAATTTCTGTTACAAAAGGGTTACAGAACATGACCTCCTCAGTCTTCAAAGGGGATCTCACCTTTCATCAGAGCTGTGCCAGAACTTACTCACCAAGACAAAACTACTTCCTGACCTCTCCTGTTGCTCTGTATTCCTCCTCCTTGCCCCAAGGCAAGGGCATCTCCTTGCCTCCCTGTTCTGACAGAATCACTTTTAGAAGGTTCCCAGTTCGTTATGACAAACAGTTTGGACTGGATTTATGCCATAATAATGCAAAACAGGTGGAAGAAAAATTCCTGATACCTGAAACCCACAGATATTAATGAAAAGTTTGTGTTTTTCCTTAAACACTGTATCAAACCCTGGAGGTTACCAATTACTACCACTGATTGCTTCTAATCAAGAGGACCACGTAACTTATCTCAAATATGAATGCAGAATCCCAGATGAGCATGGACTTAAATTTTAGATTTAAATAAGCTCATTTCCTTTTTCCATTCTGAGTTGTGAACTTCTCTTCAAACACAAATTCACTTACCTGAGTTTTCTTTCTTTCTAATACAGAAGATGAAGCTTGTTTCCCTGACAGTCCATCCACCTTGGGAGGTTCATCCAGAGAGGGAGACCGACTATCACAAGGCTCTTCAGAGAGATGGATCTTAGAAATTTAAAGACAAAATGTGAAAGGGAAGAAGAAACACTATTTAAAAACAAGACACATGGACATTAAATTCAAACCAAGTGCACCTTCAGCACGTGTGTGAATAACACCAAGCCAAGTAGTACACTTCCCTTTCAGGGAAGGGATGCAATCCAGAATGATGGATGGCATTCTTGACAGGCTTGAAGGGGGTGCCTGAGTGAAACTCGTGAAGTTCAGCAAGACCAACTGCAAGGTGCTGCACCTGCATTGAGGCAACCCCCAAAACCAGCACAGGCTGAGGATGAACAGAGGCAGAGCAGCCCTGGGAGAAGGAGCTGGGGTGCTGGTGGGTGAAAGGCTGGACATGACCCAGCCATGGGCACTGCCAGCCCAGAGAGCCAAACGTGTCCTGGGCTGTGTATAAAAAAGCATGGCCCATGAACTGAGAAGAGTGATTCTTTCCCTCTGCTCTGCTCTTGTGTGCCCCTACCTGGAGTACTGTGTCCAGTTTTGGGATTCCCCAGCACAAGAAAGACATGGACATGCTACAGCAGGGCCAGAGGAGGACCACAGAAATTATCAGAGAGTTGGAATACCTCCCTTATGATAAAAGGTGGAGAGAGTTTAGGTTGTTCAGCCTGGAAAAAAGAAGGCTCTGGGAAGACCATACATGGCCTTCTAGAAGAGTGACCATTTATTGGCTGCCTTACTACTTAGTCACATTCATGGGGGCTTTTTCAGATTTGGAAGAAAAAACTAGCATAGCAGTTTCATTTTCTGATACTCATCACAGGCATATAAATGGTCTAATGATCATGTCTCTACAGTTTACGTAAGCTTCTTGTGAGAGGCACACTTGCATCTACAAAGCTAAGAGGTTGCTTTCATCTGAGTTGCATGTGTGTACAGCACCTTTTTTTGTAATAAATCTTTTTAAAGCAATTGCTGTCAGCTACTCACTCCTTTTCAAAGCTATTTGCTGCCTCAAACAAAGCAAACAACAGGATTTTTTCTTGTATTTTGGGTTTGTTTTAAACCACTAAAATTCAAAGCAAAATAAAGCTAAGGACCAAAACTTATAGTAGCAAAACTATTTCAAAGCAACTGAAGCCTGGAACTTTATCTTTATTATTTATGTTATTTGTTTTGACAGAACAATCACATTTTCAATCCTGGTGATTTATGCTTAGGGTTCACTTGCATACTGTGTGCATTTCCAAATGAATTACTGAGATTTATTTCACTCATGTAAAAATAAAACCCCAAAAACCCAAACAACTTGGGTTCATAACTGACATTTGACTCATATAATGTTGTAAGATTACTTACTTCAGACTGCTTTCTGACTGCAGAAGTAAAGGATGGTTTCTGAGGTCCCACCCTGTTTCTCCTATCAGAAGCAGCTGCCAGATGAGGAAACTCCTCCACATCCTAAACAAATAACCCAGATGATGATTCCGTAAGAACAATCAAGTCCATATTTTCAAAACTCTTTTTCCACCACTCCAACAAAATTCTCTCTGCAAATCAAATATTCATCATAATTTGTTTCACTGTGAAAAAATTCAGAAGCCAAGGGTAGTGCCGCCAGCTAGCACAACTATAACAATGGTTAAATCTTCTATGCATCAGCTAATTCAGGGCTGAAACAACTTTTAATAGAAATGCTTTCAAAAAGCAGCTTGTTATGATTGTCAGCTGATAGAAATCATTAGAGTAAACAGCTCCTAAAGGAGTGTTTTTCAAATAATTTAAAAGCCTTGCAAACAACTTCTCTCTTCTTCCATCACAGTATCCAGCTGTGCAATCCTGCCTTAAACATGTGAGTGGTGAAAAACAAAACAGGCAGTATGTACAGTACAAAATTAATCACAGAAATTACTCAAATGATTATGGCTTATACACAAGGGTAAGTCTTATTAGCAGAGGATCCACTGTGCAGAATCTGGACTAATCAAGTGCAAGACAGGCTGAAGCACTATACTCGTCACCCTAGACCCACTGTCTCCATCACAATGATCCCAATCCACCAGGTAGGTTTTTGCTTCTCCTCCCACCTTCCAAAAGGCTTCTTAGCTGTGTCACAGTACCACTGAACTTACCAAGACTTTTCCAGCCTGAAAGGCTTCATTTTAACACCCCAAGCTAGAAAGCTCTAGCACAAGGACTGACACACTTCAACCAATGAATAATTTTAAAGAATCCTGCAAGGAAGCCAAAAAGCGACTGCAGGGAAGTGAAAAACTATTTCACAAATACACTCCTTTCATATTAGAAGATTTAAATAAGTCTGTCCAATTGCCTCTGAAATGCAAATAGATTTCTGACATATGCAACTGCAGCAAGCTGAATAATTAAAAAGTAGCACTCAGTGTGAGGTTACACCTCCCTGTACTTGTTCTTATCATCTGTAAGAACATCAAACACTAGGAGAAAGGTCAAGAAATTTCCTTTTTATTTTCTTGTCACTGCTACAGTCCCACTTAGCCATCTCTTTTACATACTGAGAAGTCCTAATTTTGTTCAGTCCTGCCTCCCACAGAAATTGCTTAATATCTTTGATTATTTTTTGAGCCTTTCGTCTATCTTTTTTTAGTTCAAATATGTGTATTTTTTAAGGAATGCAAGAAAACCAAGTCCACACTATATTTGGATATGTCCTGAAATTCTGTATTGTCATGACTAATTTTCCTTTTTATTCCCTAGTAATTTCCAGCACCAGTTTACATGACCAGTACTACTAGCACTGACCTGATTATCAATAGCTTCAATATTTAACTCAAGGAAGATGTCCAGATCAGGACCTACCAATGTGTATGAAAAGACAGGATTGGTTTTCTCCAAATACATCCATTTACACTTATTAGCAGTGTCTACAAATTAATGACCTGTACAAAACTAGAGAGCAATCCAACATATTGCTCTGTTGAGCTGCTGGTCAAAAACAGAACCTTCTTAAACCTCCTGGGTGCCCAGAAGCTCCACGTGTGTCATCTCTTTGTGGTTTATTATTTCAAGAGCATCGTACAACCATCTCAGCCATTTTTCAAGCTGATGAGGACACTTTTTTCCCAGCAAACCAGGAGGGGGTCAGAAAGCTTTCCCCCACTGCCATAATAGATGCTGCATCCACATCACAGATTTCAGTGCAATATGTTCCATGGTTCTAGGCAATTTTTTTCAAATTTTGACTTCAATAGTCCCATTACCATTCTGCTATTTTCCGTGACTTCTGCCACTCTCTTTCAGTTTAGACAATGTCCATTCAGAGCATATAGCATTTATGGTAGCATACAGCAAAAATAGGGGATATTCTCCTGAAGAAAATAGCCAGCAGATTTTTGATTCCATAATTCTCTAACAAAGAGGTCTGTTAATACTCATTTCTTGTGCCATTCCTGGACAAGGAACCACAGAGTGAAGCCACGCAGACACAGTCCTGCTTCATGTTCCACATTAAAATGTACAGAACACAATCTGGCCAAGCAGGCTTCTTTATGCTGTCATTTCAGAGACTGGGCATTATGTACACCAGATCAAACATGTAAATCAACACATGCACATGCTGTAAATATTAGGCCTTCAATGAAGCACTGTTCAACCACCTACCAGACAACACTCCTTTAAAGTGGGAGACACTCATGCCTTTGCAATACTGATACACAGAAGTATCAAAATAATAGTATTTCAAATACTAATACCACAGTAACATGAATTTGGAAAGAAACTGAAATTGAGAATTAGAAATGTAAGCACTGTCAGCTGTGTTACACAGAAAATGCTTCCAGCTGTGAGACAACTAGAATTGTAATACAATACCACAATCTTTAATCTTTACAGTGTACCATGGTACACTGTAGCATCCAGTATATTCCCCATACCCCAAGCAACAGTTTCTACAGAATACTTCTCATCTTGGAAATTGTGCTCACCAAAAACCTGATAATTTAAAAACTACAAGTTTACTACCAGTAACCTCTGACAAACATCTCAATTGAAAAAAACCTGTACCAACATCATCTACAAATATAATTTGAACTTAAATTTCTACAAAGCTGTATTAACATTTAGTCTTCTGGTACACAACACTTAAAAGAACAGCAACAACAACTTATTCAGTTTACCTCAATCTTCGGTGGCTCCTGTACTATGTTAGATTCACTTTGAGGTCTTTCTACATCAGTGGGTGACTTCAGTTTTTTCTTCTTTTTCTTCTTTCTTTTCTTCTTTTCTGACCCTTCTTCAGGCTCTGTTTCACTCGCAATATTTTTTGTTTCTGACTGCTGTGAAAGACCATGGGGCATGATGTTTAAAAACTAATCTTTTTTGGTATCACCTACCAAAATATACCCAAGTGATTAGCCTTACACTACTAGAGGATATCCTAATTAATCCAGGCTAGGACATTAGGCAAGGTAAAGGAAAATTAAGTATCTTTTAGAAATTCATAGCTACAGCAAGAATTCTGCAGTTGCAGCATACTGCACTGTTATCAGAATGTATTGGAACTAATGGGATTAACTCAGGAAATATTAAGCCAAATAAGGCAAGAGTTCCATGTTTCACGTCTCATTCTGAGGGTCAGGAATTTGAAAAAAATCCTCAAAGTTGAAAGTTCCTGTTCCTGAACTAGCACCTTCTTTTTGATATCTTATTTTCCATTACATGAAAAATGCTAGTAAGAACAAGCTGACTTAATATAATCTCTTAGAAGTGGATACTGTACAGAGCACAGGGAAAATATGGCAATAGAGAGACACAAACACAGTGACAGGTATTAGTTGAGAGCAGAGAATTCTCAGGTACCTTTGGTTCACTCTCCTGCTTCCCTCTGCCTCTGGAAAGACCTTCAGATGCTGGTGATGATACAATTTTCTTTGGGGGCTGTGAAAGTACCACGGCCCAAGACACATGTGGCTGAGCAGAGCCATCTGCAGGTGCTTCATGAAATGACATTGGGAAAAAGAGTAAACACAAGGCAGTTAAAAATGCAGGCAAGTAACTTTTGTTTGGAGAACTTACCCCTACCATCAAGCGAAGAAGGAATTAAATTTGCTCCTGCTTCATCTGAAGCTTTTGGTGAAGCTCTGCTTTTTGCAGAAGTATCTTCCTGCAAAACAGATAGTCAGGTATCATAAAACGATTAAAACAGTTGACCTAAACACAGCTAAACACAAGAAACCACCATAAACTAAAAGATCCCCAACCCATCCACAGATAAGGGCACAGGGACCTATTCAGCCATTTTGCTGCTTGTCTTAGTGGAACCATCATTTCAGCCATATGGTATTACAAAATTTGAGCAGGTGTCTCTTCACTGGTATATAAGGAAGATAATCCCTTCTTATATTTTACAAAAGCATCAAAACAATAATCTAAAACAAACAAGAAAATATTTTGATGTTTCACGTACGCCAAAAAGAAATTCTATCATCAAACTCCTACAAATAATGAAAAATGACACTCAAGGGTTAGCAGAAAGGTGTTTTTTCATTACACACAGTTCTCCGCTCAGAAGCATCAGAAATATTATTGTTTGGATCCCTCAAAATTATTAATTAGTAATCACTACTGAAAATTTTGGTTCAATATGTGTGATATACTGCTGAATACTTCAGTATTTGATCTACTAATAAATAGGGAGCCAAAGAAATAAAGAATAACATTCAACAGTATTCTTTCTCCTTCTGGAATTTAGTTTCTTATTTTTAACTTTTAGCAGAAAGTGAATTAAGTACAACAATGCAGACTTTTTTTTTTAATGTGTTTAAACTATTGGATAAGTGACTGCTTACTTATTATTTCCAGGTGAAAGAGAAAACAGTAAGATGCTAAGTACAGGAACATATGTGGGGCCTACAGGCAATCTAGACCATATCAGCACATATTTATGTCCTGGTGGTACCTGGTTTTCCTCTGTCTATGGGCAGCTCAGAGAAGAGAAGAACAGTAAGAAGGAGACAGCAAGCACTGACACCACCACCTAGAAGAAGAGCCCTAAAACCTCTAGCTCTGAATCTTGCTCACAAGGCACCTAAATAGGTCTTAAACTGCCATACTGAATGCAAAGTACTTGCGTTAATAATGCCTGTACGTCTGACAAGTTTTACTTTTATGAGTTCTGCAACATGGGTTAGCGTGGGCTATCCTCAGTGCTCAGCAGAAGAGACATGTGGGGGCTGACTAAGGGCATCGTGTTGCTTTCTACCACACTTACTGCTGCACTTTTATGGCGCACGCTCAGTATCTCACTGCTTCCCAAACTCTGCGGCTTGTGGAAATCCAGAATGCTGGCTTCAAATGTGGGCACAGGATGAGACTCTGGTTTTGGAGCTTCAGTTGACTTCTTGTTTGTAGTTTTATTGAACCTGTCTAAATAAAACATGTAAGGTCCAAGTAATTAAACTTGCTTGTGATAATTTCTGGGTATGTTTTATAGTACACTGGTTAACATAAATACAGCAATTGTCACAAGGGCTGTAGCTATGCACAGCTCATATTAAATAAAAAAACTAGCAGTTATAATTAACATGCAAACACATCGCCGACTGAACAAGCAATTATAAATTAAGATGCTCTTTTTAGAAATTTTTTGTATCAGTTTAATGAATTTGTTCAATCAGGAAAAGACAGGTCACCATTCCTTCCCAAAAGAGTCACACAGAAAAGGTGTAATTATTGTAGATTTAGAAACATAGTAACAAAACGCAGCATATTGCACAGACATCCATTCTACTTCTATTCCAAATACTTATAACCAAGCAATATGTTTGTACCTGGCTTTATGGAATCTCTGCTGCAGGTAGAAGTCTGGAATGAAGTCCTGTTCACAATTCTGAGAGAAGCTTCACCTCCATCATGCCTTTTCTTGTCCAGTTTTTTCTCTCCTTCTTTCGATCTCTTCTGCTGCAAGTATTTGTGACATATTTAGTAAGTTTTACTGAAACTTTGTAAAGCTAGCAAGTTTGCCATGAGTTACGGTTAACCACCTCAGTTATCTGGAGTTTGACCATCAAATTAATACAAAAGAAATAGTACATCATAATCACAACAAAAATAGGAACAGCCACTTAAGCGATATTCTATTTAATTTCATCTATCTTGTTCTCTGTGCCATTTTTAGCACATATTATAGCCCAAATAAAATGGATATATACATATGCTTTTAGACATATGAGTTTTTGCTATCTCATTCATCAGGCCATTTCCAATAGTCTAAAATTGTTTGGCATTAAGTCATCCAGTCTGATTTTCTGAAACAAAGTTTATTTTAAAAGAGAGCTAAAATCTTAAAAGCATGCCATCTTTTTACTAAATTATGTATCATGGGCAAACCATGTAAGACTAATGTCAAAACATCCTAAGAACTTGGTGTAAAGTAGTTAAACACACCTACATGATCCCTGTAAAGGACACAAACTCACCCCACACAGTCGTGAAAATCTTACAATTCTTCCATGAAACATAGTTTGGCACAGCTGGGCTCAGGAATTAGCAAGCAAAGAACAAGCACCAGGTTTGTATCTATGCAAACTATACCAGCCTAGACAAATGGCTCAACTTTGATTACAGGATGCCAGACTAAATTCCAAGTACATTTGACAGCAAAATTGTTTTCTTAAGTGAGAGGACAAGGCATTTCTTTATGTTCCAGGGTAAATTGTTAAAGCATTAGGACATGTGAACAATTAATGCAAAACTGCAAAGATCAATCACTTCTCTGAAGTTCACAAAAAGTATACGACAGGGAAAAATGACAAAAAGACTATAAAACAGTACAAGATGAAGTATAAACCCCTACAAAGATCAGAGAATTCCTTCCAGAAGCTTAACTAAGTTTTTTTTGTATTATATGACTTGTGCTAATGTTGAGCTCATCCTCTCCACAGACAGCTTCAGCACGTAATCTTCCTCTCAGCGAGAAAATTATCAATTTCAGGTGTCTGGACTTGGTACCTTATGTCTAGTAATGCATGCTTAGGACCTAGTCTTACAACTCCTCTATGCAGGTTTGACCACATCGAGGTTAACAGGTCTCTGCCTAGGGAGTAAGGTCCACCAGAAGGATGTGATTGCAGAACAGATCAGCTCAAACTGCTAGAGACAAAAGCAGCTGTACAAATCTAAGAAATACAATGTCTAACCACTGAGGGAAATGAGTTTACAACACAATAGGGTTTTTTGCCTTTTATGTTTTGAGAGATTTGTCTATTTTTGTGTTCAAAAATATTTTGCAAGCTTCAGGACACTTTTCCCCAAACAGACACACACAGAAATGACTGAAGGTGTTTAATGAACATAGGTTTTACTTCTGACTGGAAGGAGTACATTTCTACGTTAACTTTTCTTCCCTCTCCCCAGCAGCACAAGTTCCTCCTTTCTTGTTGTCTGTCTTCAACCTGTGGCAAGTCTAGGAAATTCTTCAACAACAGAAGTGGTCTTATCACATTATTCAAGCAGATGACTACAGACACCAAGTCTGTCTTAAGTCAGGTTTATGGAACCTGCCACCAGGCTTAAAAAACCAGTCCTTCTCCCCTCCTCCCAAGCCTAAAGAGTGAAAAAAGAAAGCACAGCTTAAAAATGAATGGCCTTCCCCAGCCACCTCCCCCACTTCAGATGCTTCTTTCTGAGAAAAAAAATTAAAATTTGTATTAATCTAAAGTGCAGAATTCCACTGAACTTTTTGAAGTATTCTGAAGCTGGGCACACTACACTACTATCCTCTTTAAATGCCATTCATGCTCACTACAAGAAGAAAGACTGATGATTTGCTTTAAAAATACAAACAAAACATTTATAAAGGCTGATTTAAAATAAGAATTTAATATTATTTAAAAAACCCCCAAAAACCACAAATTTGCTCACCTTTGAAAGACTCTTACTTTCTTGTCTGATTGGATATGTTTGCTCAGCAGATTCACTGAGTATTCCTGAACCATTATAGTGTGTTGAGCTGTTAGAGTGATACTGTGAGCCAGCT